>JAQZBX010049801.1:0-19834 GCA_029593785.1 Cabassous unicinctus
CAGATAGGAAAAGAGGAAGTAAAACTCTCACTGTTTGCAGATGACATGATCCTGTACTTAGATAATCCTGAAGTATCTACCACAAAGCTACTCGAGCTAATAAATGAGTTTAGCAAAGTAGCAGGATACAAGATCAACATGCAAAAATCAGTAAAGTTTTTGTACACTAGCAATAAACAATCTGAGGAGGAAATCAGGGGGAAAATTTCATTTTCAACAGCAACACAAAGACTCAAATACCTAGGAGTTAATTTAACCAAACAAGTCCAAGACCTACAGAAAACTACAAAACAATGCTAAAAGAATTTTAAAAAGACCTAAACAAATGCAAAGGCATTCCATGTTCATGGATTGGAAGAATAAATACTGTGAAGATGTTAACCTTACCCAAACTGACCTATACATTCAATGCAATACCAATCAAAATCCCAATAGCTTACTTTACAGAATTAGAGAAGGCATTTACCAAATTCATTTGGAAGGGTAAGAGCACCCAAATAGCCAAGAATTCTAAAAAAGAGTGACACGGAAGGAATTTCACTGCCTGATCTTGAAACATATTACAAAGCTACAGTGGTCAAAACAGCATGGTACTGGCATAAAGGTAGACACATTGATCAGTGGAATAGAATTGAGAGCCCAGAAACAAACCCTTACCTATACAGTCAACTGGTTTTTGACAAACTTACCAAGTCCATGTTAACGGGACAAAACAGTCTCTTCAACAAATGGTGTTGGGTGAACCAGATATCTATAACCAAAAAAATAAAAGAGGACCCTATCTCACTCCCTATACAAGAATCAAGTCAAAATGGATCAAAGATCTAAATATAAAAGCCAGGACCATAAAACTACTAGAAGAAAATGTACGGAAACATCTTCACGAACTTGTAGTAGGTGGTGGTTTCTTGGACCTTACACCCTAAGCACGTGCAACAAAAGAAAAAATAGAAAAATGAGACCTCCTTAAAATTAAACACTTTTGCACCCCACAGGACTTTGTCAGAAGGGTGAAAAGGCAGCCAACTCAATGGAAAAAAAATATTTGGAAATCACATATCTGATAAGGGTTTAATATCTAGGATATATAAAGAGATGTTACAACTCAACAGTAAAAAGACAAATGACCTAATTAAAAAATGAGCAAAAAGACTTGAATAGACATTTGCCCAAAGAAGAAATACAAATGGCAAAAAAACACATGAAGAAATGCTCAACCTCACTAATGATTAGGGAAACGCAAATCAAAACTACAATGAGATATCATTTCACACCTATTAGAATGGCCACTATTAAAAAGACAAAGAAGTACAAGTGTTGGAGAAGATGTGGAGAGACAGGAACACTTCTTCACGTTGGTGGGAATGCAGAATGGTACAGCCACTGTGGAGGACTGTTTGGCAGTTCAAATGTCTGAAAATTTAAAAATACACTTCCAAATAACCTATGGGTCAAAAAATAAATAATAGAAGTTAAATATATTTCAAATCGAATGGTGATGAAAATACTACATATTTAGACATTTGCAATGCAACCATTTTTTGTAAGAAATTTATAGCTTTAAATAAATATATTAGAAAAGAATGAAGGATGAAAGGCAACAATCTAAGTATCCATCTTATAAAAATGAAAAAAGATCAGCAAATTGAACTCAAAGAAAGTAAAAGGAAGAAAACAAAAACATTATGAACAGAAATTATCAGGTAGGAAATAAACTTACAATGGATAGAACCCACAAAGCCAAAGGTTGATTCTTTGAAAAGAAAAATAAAATTAATAAACCTTTAGACTGAACAAGAAAAAAGACAAGGTATAAATGTTAGGAATGAAAAAGAGTCATCCTACGTTTATTAAAAAGATAAGAAGAGAATGTTACAAACAACTTTATGCAAATACATTAAAAATTTTAAAGGAAATGTATGACTTTTTAGAGAAACTCAAAACTGATACAATAAAAAAACAGAATATCTGAAAGAAATCAAATCCCTAATTGTAAATCTTCTCACAAAAAAGTACTCCAGACCCAAAGGCTTTCCCAGCAAATTCTACCAAGTATTTAAAGAAAAAAATAACTCCAATCTTACATAAAACCTTTCAGAAAATAGAAAAAGAAGGAGCATTTCACAGCTCATTTTAGGAAACAAACACAGCCTAAATATTGCTACCTTACATGGGGAAATAGAGAAATGGAGGAGGAAGACAATGTAGAAAATAAGAGGAAGAGAGAAAAATGAGGTAAAGAGGAGAATGAGGAAGAGAAAGAGTGCATACTAATGTTTTCCAGAAGCAATATTCATAATTGCCAAAATGTGGAAGCAACCCAAGTGGCCATTGACAGATGAATGGATGAACAAAATGTGGTATATACATACAATGGAATATTATTCATCCATAGAAATGAATGAAGTTCTGATATATGTAACAACATGGATGAACCCTGAAAATATCATGTTGAGTGAAATAAACCAGATACAAAAGGATTAATATTGTATGATTCCACTTATATGAAATACTCTGAATAAGCATATACCATAGTGAGAGAAAGTAGATTACAGGTTACTAGCAGGGTAAAAGGATATTGCTTAATGGATACAGAGTTTCTATTCTGGGTGAAGAAAAAGTTTTGATAATGGATGGTGGTGATGGTAGCACAATATTGTAAATGTAATTAATACCACTGAATTGCACACTTGAAAATGTTAAAATGTGAAATTGTGTTATTATATGTGTTACCACAATAAAATAAAATAAAATAAAAGAGGAGGAGGAAGAGGACAAGGAAAATGATGATTATGGGCAAATTTCACTCTTAAACTTAGAAGAAACAATCCTAAACTAAATATCAGAAATCCAAATACAGCAATATATCAAAACAATAATATATATCACAACTAAGTTGGGTCTATTCCAAGAATGTAAGACAGATAATACATTCAAAAATCAATCTGTGTAATTCACAACATTAATAGGATAATGGACAAAAATTACAGGGTGTAGAAAAGGCCTTTGTAGAAATTCAGTAGCTATTCATATTAATAAAGTCTTAGCACCCTTTCCCTCTCCTGAACAATTTTGTCCTAAAGTCATTAAGTGGAGCAGAGGAAGGTAGGCAACCACAGCAGAGTAAGAGGACCTTTGTGACCTAGAACAAGGTGTGCACGCCTAAGAAGAGTTAGGAAGGTGTCCATGCAGAGGTGGCCTGATATGAGGGAGTCAGAACCTGAGCAGGGTGAAAAGGGCACCCATGCAGAGGGAAGACCTGGCATGAGAGTAGAATGAGGAGGGTGACAATACATGCAGCATCCAGGCACAGAGTCAGCACCTAAGTAGGTTGAGGACAGCATCCATGCATGGAGGCAGCCCAGAACAGGATACCAAAGCTGCTGGGTGAGAAGGCTGTTCATATGTGGAGGCAGCCTTCCATTGGAAGTAAGAGCTCAAGTGAGGTGAAGAGGGCATCCAAACAGAGAGACTGGCCCAGCCTAGGTGCTGGAGTCCAAGCAGGGTAAAGAGGGCTTCCTTTTGGACCAGGGAGGTAGCCCAGCCCAGGGATACAAAGTTCAAGTCAGGAAATGAAGATACCCACATGGTTGGTGGAGGGGCTGGCCACCTAGTTCCAAGTGTTGGAGTTTGGGTGAGGTGAGCCAGCATGGGTGTCAGGGAGAGGCAGGCATCCATGTAAGAGAAAGGACAGTTGTTGTAAGAGAGAATCATTACATATAGGGTGTATTGGTCAGCCAACAGGGTGCTGATGTAATGTACCAGAAATCTGTTGGCTTTTACAAATAATATTTATTTGGGGTAAAAGCTTACAGTTACAAGGCCCTAAAGAGTCCAACTCAAGGTACCATAAGAGGTATTTTCTCACCAAAGTCTGTTGCCACGTGTTGAAGCAAGATGGTTGCCAACCTCGGCAAGGGTTCAGCCTTCCTCCTCATCTTAGGCTCCTTAGGCCCAACTTCTTCCAATCTCAAATGTAGACCGGAGGGCTTGTTTCATTCCAGGCCTTCTCAGCTGCCCGGGGCTCTGGTCTCTTCAGCTGCAAACTATCAGGTGAATGACTCAGCTCTCCCCAGGGCTTCAGCTGTTTGAGCCTTCTCCTTTCTGTCACATGGCAAGACCAAAATGACCAAGTTCTCTCCTCTTCTGAGTCTATGGAGCTCTCTTTCTTCCTGTGCCTTCTTCTGTATGTCTTCTTGATTGAGTGTCTGTTTCTATCAGCCCACCAAGGGGGCGGGGACTCAACCCTGAGTCATGCCCTACTGGCATAGTCGAATCAAAGCCCTAATCTTGATTTAATCAAGCAAATGTAAAACCTTTGAATTTAATACAATCAAAGGGTATCACGCCCAGAGGAACAGACCAGTTTACAAACATAATCAATTATCTTTTTTTGGGAATTCATAAATAATATCAAACTGCTACTTAGGGGAACTCATCTAGTTAGTATTTCTCACTGTTAGATAAGGGAACTACAAATATGGAAAGGAAGAAGTCCAGAATGAATGCTGTTGTGTTGGACTACAATTGGAGGTACTGGTACAAACATATATTACCTAGCTCTGTCCACTGAGAGGGACTAGGAATTGCAACATTCCAAAAGCAATGATCACATCTAGCACCCAGATATTGGCTTCTATTTACCATTCTCAAATAAAAGGGAGAAATGGCTGATTCCAGGGCTGAGGCAGGGAAAGCACAAGATGAGTCTAGAGTATCCTCTCATGCCAGAAAGCAAGGAAGTGCTCAAAAAAACTACAGTGATATGTCAAAATGTCACAGAAGCCCATTTGAAGGGAATCTCAAGGGTAAACCTGGGACAATCTGATCATCAAAACAAAAATAATAGTAACTAATGAAAAACCATTGAATGAAACAGGATAGTGTGAATCCATACTGACATAAATAAACAAATTAACTAATTGAAAGTTTGATGACGTAGAGGATATTTACATTTTTTCAAAATAACTTTCCACAAAATATTTGTTGATTACAAAGGAAAAAATAGCAATTTGAGAGTGAATAAGCCTGACAGACATCACCTTAATCAAGTGACCAAAGTAAAGATCATGAATAATGGAACAAATCAAAATTGCATCCCTCTTGATTGTGTCAAGACGATGAAAGTCCAGGAAAGAGACCAAAGAACTCTTCCAGACTGAAGGAGACTAAAGAGACACCATAATTAAACACAACTAATGATTCTCAACTGGACAATTATTGGGACAATTATTCAGACTTAAATGGGATCTAAGCATTAGATGGTAGTAATATGTTAAAGTCAATTTCCTGATTTTGATAGTTGTGTTATAATGACATAGGAGAATATTCTTGTTCATAGGAAAAATGCACCAAAATATTAATGGGATATGGGTCACCAAGGTGGCAGTTTACTCTAAAATGGTTTCATACCTTTATACTGTACTTACAACTTTCTTTTGAGTTTGACTGTTTTGATATTAAAAAATAAACACTCTTTGATAACTAAGAAGAAAAGGGATTCCCTTAATCTGCTAAGGCAGTGCTACTCAAGTTGGTCCATAGACTGGTGCCAGTTGTCAAACTGTTACTTATTTGTGATAAGTAGAGAAATTGAGAGTGTTAGAAACTTGTATAACAACTCGACAAATTTCATATATGTTGAATCTAGTAATGAAAAATTGGGGCTTATAATTAAGATATCTTTTTTCATTTTTCTGGTAAGTCATCTTTATTTTATTTTAGAGTGCTGGTATGCCACGGATTGACAATTTTTTAAAAAAAAAACTGATCCTTCACCACAGAGAGTTGTAGAAGCACATGATTAAAAGTATCTATTAAAAACAAAGGTTATACTGACTGCAGTGGAAAAGGCCTCTCTCAAAACCACGAGCCTGGAAGAGGCTAAGATGTGCCAAGCAGAACTTCAGAGGGCCTGGGCCCTGTAGTCCTACTATGAGGCTATGGCTGGAAGAGAGAAGAAAATCAAAAGCAAAAAGTATCACAAAGTTCTGAAGAAAGGAAAGGCCAAGAAAGCCCTAAAAGATTTTGAGAAATTATGGAAGGTTGATCCTACTGCAGCATTAGAAGAACTGGAGAAAATCTGAAAGGCTAGAATAATGGAGGGAATGAGCCTTAAGCACCAGAACAGTGGGAAATGGGCCAACCCAAGGGCAATTATGGCCAAATATGACCTGGAGACTCACTGAGCTAGGCAGGAACAATTGGCCAAGAACAAAGAACTAACACAAAACTCCAGGTAGCACCTGAGAGTAAGGAAAGGAAGGAAGGTGGAGAAGAAGACGGTTTCCTGGTCCCTGATGTAGTGAATGAAGTACAAATGAGTACAGATGGACTGAATCCCTGGATGCTCAGAAGTTGGACCAGTGATGCAAAAGAGGCCAAAGTCCAGAAGGACCCTGAACAGCTGCCAGAGCCTGTGGCCCAAGAGGATTCTGAAAGTGAGGGAGAGGAAAGACCTGGAGTAGCCAAAGAAGAGATTTTGTTGAAAGAATTTGTGGAAAGGCAAGCCTTTAGAGAAAGGTCTGAGCTTAACCAGGACCCTGAGCCACTGGGTAGTCAAGTAATAAAAGATTCTAGCAGCTAGGAGATACTGTCTGAATTGAGGGCACAGTCTCAGAAACTCAACAAGGAAAACCACCAGTCCAGGAAGCCAAAAGTAAGCTCAGTGGGGACTGTTCACCTAGTTCAGAGAGAGGAGCCTGTCCAGGAAGTATGAGGAGCCCCTATTGCTGCAGAGGCCAGAGAGATTACAAACTCTGGTGGAGCTAGAAGAGCTGGACAAAGAAGGGTGTTTTCAAAATAAGGAGCTTCCCAGGCCTGTGAACCCATGAGGGTTCTACAAGAAAAGACAAGAATTTGCCCAATGTGATTATCAATGAGAAGCACAACATCCATGCAGCAGCTCTTCAGGTCCATATGCTTCCATACCTACTCACCCACCATGAGCATTTTGAAAGGACCATCCAGACCCCTACAGGATCTACGTGGAACACCCAGAGGACCTTCCAAAAGCTGACCCCTCCCAAGGTTGTCACCAAGCCAGGCCATATCATTAAGCCTATAAAGACAGAGGACGTGGGCTACCAGTCTTCCTCAAGGTCTGACCTCTCTATCATACAGAGGAACCCAAAATGGTTCATCACAACAAAACAGCTGAAGAAAAACTTAACAGATTGAGTTGCTGGAGAAGTTCCATCTTGGTGCCTGGGACCAGGAGCCCTGACTACTTCTCATCTGGCCCAGTTTTACTCCAAGCTGCAGGATCATTTTGAAAACTGGCTTAGCACACTGTGGTTAAGCCTCATTTTAGAAATAAAAGTACATTTTTAAATCTAAAAAAAAAAAAAAGGCTAAAAAATACCCAAAAAAAGACAAAAGAAAATTTTTTTAAAAGGCTATCGAGTGATATGAGTAACATCATCAAGATGGCAGCATAAGACATGCCCAGGAAAGTTTCCCCTAATAGACAGATTTCAGTTCAGAACTCTGAAGGGCAATCAAGACTAGAGAATGACTCTAAAAAACACTGACTTGAGGGAAGAACAAAAAAAACATCAAAAAATGGTAAGAGAACAGCAAGGCAGACTTGCAAGTCTGGACACCTTCCCCACACTCAGATCTGAGCTGCTTGAGACACAGACAACAGCAGTACACCAGCCTGGGAAACTCCTGTCATGGCCGCTAACAACAGAGCCACCCACAGCACCACAGCGGTGACTCAGAGTCCACACACATTCAGGCATGGGGACCCAAGGCCCACGGTGGAGCCTTAGCACTCAGGCCACACTCACATTCAAAGCAGCCCCTAGGAAACCAGAGTGACCCACAGTGGAACTTTTGGCAAACTGTGCACACTCCTAGACCAGACCCTAATTGCTAGTGCACCTAAACCAAAAAATTGGGTGTCTTTGAACATTGACCCCCATATGGCTCTGTGGGTCAGGATTCCCTAACGTGAAAGTTACCCGAGGAAATGACAATGCGGACTTAGGGCAGAAAGCTGGAGTGAAAAGGCAGCCCAGGGTACAGAAGAGGAGTTGAGTAAATTACTGGCCCCTGGAAGGAAAGTTAGTATAAAAAAAATGACAACAACCCAAGACTCCTGAAGGATGAACAGAGGAAAGGAAATTCTCTCCTGGAGGGGAGGGAAACAGTCACAAATACTAGGGCAATCTTGAAAGTTACTGCACATGCCTAGAGTAAGATGCAGGTGCAGAAAGACCAAAGAAAAACTGAACTGCTAGCCACAGGCTGCTCTGAAAGTTCAACATAAACTGAATCAAGCATTGAAGAGCCTTAACATACAGCCAATCTACACTAAAACCTTAGGCAAAAGGGAGAAACTGACTCCCAGAGTTAAAATATCAAAATAATCAAATGGGGAAGTGGATGTGGCTCAAGCAGTTGAGTGCCTGCCTATTATACGGGAGGTCCTGGGTTCGGGTCACAATGCCTCCCAAAAGAAGATGAGAAGACACCACCCCTGCCACAAGGAGCAGATACCACAAGCCATTACACACCATAACCCGTGGCGGATGTGGCTTAGGCAGTTGGGCACTCATCTCTCACGTGGGAGGTTCCGGGTTCAGTTCCCGGTGCCTCCTGGAGAAGGCAAGCAAACAATGAGCAGACAGATGAAAGAACCATCAGGGGGTGGGGGGGGTGGATAAATTTAAAAAGAAAGTAAATAAATAAATCTTTAAAAAAAAATCAAATGCCCAGACTTCAACAAAAGATCACAAGCCATACAAAGAAACGGGAAGAGATGGTACATTCAAGGGAACAAACAAAAACAATAGAGGAAGCACAGACATTGGAACAACTAAACAAAGACATTCAGTCAATATCCTAAATCAGTTCAATGAGCTAAAGGAAAATATGGATATAGAACTAAAGGGTATCAAGAAATCCAGGCATGAGCAAAGAGAAGAATTAGAAAAGTTCAAAAGGAATGTAACAGAACTTAAAGGGATGAAAAATGCAATAACAGAGATTAAAAATATACTAGAGGTGTTCAATACCAGATTGGAACAGGCAGAAAATCAGCTAACTAAAAGAGACAGGACAATCAAAATCATACAGTCTGAAGAACAGATGGAGAAAAGAATGAAAAAAAGTGAGCAGAGCATAAGGGACCTGTGGAACAACATGAAGGGTACGTAAGAGACATTGCTGGTTCAGAATTTATTTCCTACCAAATACCCCCATCCCCAAAAAGGTTCACTCCCTAACATTATCCACAACAAAGAGCCCTAAGCTTCATATCATGAGCCCTGGATTTTAGAACCGATACTGTGGCTGACCTTCTGTGTATGATACAAGCTGTATGACCCTAGGTGAGTGCATATCCTCTCTGTGTTTCAGGTGCTATTCTGATCATAGAATCTATGATCCTAGGTCTTCTCCTGACTTATGATGTACAAGATTCTGTGCCATTCCTCTCTCCCAATCTTAGGCAAGGTTCCCAGTTCCAACCCTGCCTCAACTAGTTGTATGTCTTTGGGCAAGTCCCTTAAATTCTTCTAGACTTCGTTTTATCTATGTCTGAGGTTTCCTATAGTTATTCCCCTACATACACAAACACACACACACACACGACATTTTAAGATGAGAAACTAGTTGTATGTCTTTGAGCAAGTCCCTTAAATTCTTCTAGACTTCATTTTATCTTCATTTTATCTATGTCTGAGGTTTCCTATAGTTATTCCCCTACACACACACACACACACACACACACACACACACACACACGACATTTTAAGATGAAAAGTTATGATACTCCTGCATCAACTTATGGTCTGCCTTCAAAGCACTGCTCTGGACTGACCCACACAGAAATATATGTCCAAATAGTTTTCTATAGGAAACTCAACCTGGTCCCCAGCAAAGTAAGTGTCATTTTTGTTATTATTTCCAGGCTGCCATTTATGATGGTGGCATTCAGGAAAAGACATAGGTAGCAGAGTTAGTTGCTGGACACACCTATTGGGTCATGCATTGGCCATACCTTGATCAGAGAAGAGACCAGCTCTTGATCTTTCATGTCCCTCTCTTGTCAGGATTTAAATTATAATACTGCTATGAGAACATAAGTATAATATTTCTTGTAAGTGGCCTGAAAGGTAAAAACTTCCTCCACAAAAGAATCCAACTGCTCCTACTTAATAGCAGGACCTAGCCTAAATAGGATGCATGATACTAAACACTCTGAAAAATAAGTGCTTGATGAAGAGGCAGGTAAGACACCATCTCTTACCATCTCTCCCACCCTCCCTGACTCTCACTACCAATGGAAAAGAAAGAAACCTGGAAGGATACCAGCCGACCTGGGAATCAGTTAGGTCCTGCCAGATCTGGCACTTGCAGACCTTCACTTATTCCACACCACTTCCCCCCTCATATGGCATGCTTTAATCACACTGGTCTTCTTGAAAACACCAAGTTCTTCCCGCAGGCTCTAGCTCATGCAGTTCCCTCTCTCTGAAACACTCTTCCGGTCACTGCACCATTCTTCACCTGATTTGATCCTATACCTGTCTCAAGTCTCAGCTTCAACATCACTTCCTCAGAGAAGCCTTTCCTGACCACCTCATGTAGACGGGTTACCACACTTCCCCATGTTCTTTTCTATCACTCCATAGGTTTATTTTTTTTTATTAGCCCATATCACAACTCATAATAAAGTGTTTGTTTGTTTTATGATTCACCTCCCACTAGACTATAAGCTTGCCTGTGAGCTTTATTAGTATAGATCCACCATTCAGCACAGTACCTGGCATACCGTTCAGTACAGTACCTGGCACAAAATACATTTGTTGAATGAATTAGTGAACATTAGGAAAGCTTCTCAGGCTTCAGTTTTGGTCTCAGACTTCCAGGGCCACAATGGCTCACCTTGTACATATGGCCCCATCTCTGGGTGCTCCCGGACCCGCAGGGTATAGGACTTTTTCTGATCAGATTGCTTCAAGAGATCCCGTACCTGTTCATTATAGATTTCCAGGAAACTAGAGACAAGTAGAAAAAGGCAACATAATTAGATTTTGAAAAATGGTGAAGTCATGTGGGAAAAACACTAAGCCAAGTATCAGAAGGTCCTAGGTCTTATTCCATTTCTATTTCTGATAATCTAAGACCTTGATCAAGCCAGGGCCCCACCCTGAGTCTCTATCTAAATGTGTTTTTAGCATTGGCTGTCACCATTTATAGTTTTAAGTTTACAATGTCAGTGCTGATCAATCACTTACAGTTTTAGGTTTGTAATGGCAATGCTGATTCAAGTTTAACCTTCAAGAAGCTAATTTAGAATGGTTTTTAGGGTATTATGCTACCAGGTTGTGCCTTGCTCTAGCTACCATAGCACAGAGTCTAAAGAGCTTGTTTCTTGAAGTGATTTTCAAATGTGTTCCTTGAGCTCTGTTGTTCCGTGAGGGCATCTCAAGGGCCACTGATGAGCAATGAGGGAAGTTAAGTGAAAAGGGTTCTGGTTCCCAACCCTACTTTTAAGTAGGACAATTCTCATTTTCATCTGTTTTCTACACTGGGATTTTGATTCAGACATACTCCTTCTTACAGATATCTACTGGCATTTTGACCCTTTTGTTATTAAATAACAAAGCTACAATTCATTATTAAAATCTGTAAAGAATTTGTTAAACAAGATAGTAGACTCTCACAGAAAGGTCTTCCTCACCAGAACACCAATGCTTGACTATGGAGTCAGCAGCCAGAAAAAAATGATTTCAGTTCAAATCCACATTCTTCTCATAAAACTTTTTCTCCCTAACCTTCTCATTCCTGGACACAGAAATTCCAGCTGTCTCAAAGAGTAGTGGTTCCCATATTTCATGTACAGTAAAACATTATTTAAAAATATAGACATACATAAAATGTATTGCATACATATATACATACATACACACACATATATATATTAATATTGGTTTGCAAAATTTTTTTTTCAAACTTAAAAATATAAAGGTAATTTTTATAATCATTTAATTTTTAAAAAGGACATGTATTCTTTTGGGGGTGATAAAAATATTATGGAATTAGAGGTGATCATTACACAACCATGTGAATATACTAAAACCCACTGATTTTAATTAAAAACGTGAACTTTGTGGTATGTGAATTATATCTCAATTGTTTTAAGGAAAAGGAAATTTGAACACAAAAAAGTAGGAAGGCCATAGTCTAGAATAAAGGGCAGTTGGCAACCTTACACCAACATTTTCCCTACAGACTGGCTAAAATTTTATCTTGGAATAATCAGCACTAGTCTGGGAACTGGAGTTGGGTAACTACTGACCTGAAGAACAACTTTAGTAGGGTGCTGGAAGAGCAATTTCAAAAGCTAGTATGAAACTATAAAGAAAGTGAAGAAAAGAGAAAGCAAACAGTTCCAGTAAGCTTGTCCATAGAAGGAGGCATCTGCTTATTAAGCCTAAGGATAGGGAATTAGGTTTCCTATAACCCAAGGACCTAACTATGTTTCTCAAATCCCTATAAGGCAAGATATTTCTGGTATAGCTTTTCTCCATCCCTCCAGGTGATTCTGGAAGTAAAGAGAAGCCAGCTCAGCATGACAGAATTTGGAGTGGAAATAGAAACATTTTAGGTCCCAGGGCTTAACAGGTTCCTACCTTACTTTAATCCTACAGGAGTAAGGCACTGAGGCATAGTCTTCCTCCCTGTCGAAGAGACCCTGCATGAACCAAAAAGTTGGGGTTTCATTAAACACAGTATATAAAGGAGACCTACTTTGAGAGGATCCAGCCAAAAAAGAGTCTATACCTCACATATCCGTGGTGTCAGCCCTATCGAGGCCTGGAGAACAGAAGAAAGGAAAGCGTTACTGTTCACTCATGGTGATGCTCTCCCCTACCCAATACCCAGGAACAATCCTCAGCATGGGGGATAAGCACATGGGCTCCTTGTGCTAGGTTCTTCACTTTAGGTAGTTTCACCAGAAGTATGTAGAAGACTTCTATTTGCCAGTGCTCTCAGGAGACACTTATGGGAGGAAGGCAACAGAGGAGAGGCAGATCACTACCATAAGAAGAAAAAGAGGAAAAGCTATCAAACCCAGATACTTGCTTTCATGCAGTGAAGGTTATATCCTTCTTGGATAGACCCACTTTACCATGGTGGCGACTCCCAGGACTCTACCTCCTGTCCCTGCACTGAAAGGATGACTGAGGACATGGGTGTTCAAAATACACATTTTGAGAGAAGTGGCTTCTTTCTTCATCTTGGATCCAGTGATACTCAGATTAAGTGCTTTATACCCCTGATTTGATGAGCATTTTCTCAATTTCAAATATGTGAAATCACACTAAACATGGATAAAGTAAGCAATGAGTTCAGCCCAAGGCATCAGTCAGTTATAACCTTTCAGGAGGAATAGTCCTAGAGAACATGCCTATGTAGCATCTATTTATTACTCACCCCACCAATTCATCTCACCAGGGTAATTCTAAACCTAAGATAAATGTATTCTTAAGGACTCCCACCTTCCTAATTTTCCATGATAAAGGAAAGCTTCTACACATTTTTGAAAGCCCCCTGCCTAGTAGCTAGATTTCCTGCTTTCTTCTAACACACAAGTCTAACAAATGCAGCTTTTGAACACAGCCACAATAATGCCATTCCTGCACAGCTCTAGCCAGCATTTAAGATTCAATCCAGGTCTTGTCCACATCAAAATTGCACACTGTTAAAAAGCTTCAAGTGATGAACTTGGAAATGATGTGAGAAATTCAGTAGGATTGACAAGGTCTACTTCATCAAAGGGAGTTGTAAAAATTAAAGTTCTTTGGGGACATGGTTTATAAAAGAAGTGTTTTTTTGTTGTTGTTGTTGTTTTAAGTTTACTTTTCAACTAAAATATTGAGAAGCACCTTCTTAATTAATACAGAAGAGGCCCCACTAAATCTTGTTAAAGTTGACCGACTATGGAACTCACATTCTATTTCTCACTGGCAAGGACAGAACCCTGATCAGTCAAATCAAGATTCAGACTTGCTGTGGCATTAGGAAGATATTTCATTACAGTACGAAATCACTCACTGGGGTCCCCAGCATAGTATATGTCTTCCCAGAGCCTGACTGTCCATAGGCAAAAAGACATATGTTGTAGCCTTTGGCAGCTCCAGACAGCACTTCAGCCCCCAAATCCTGGAATACCTATAACAACAAAAGCAAAGAACACATCACTGTAGTCCTTCTCATAGGAGATTTAGAATCTAAAAAACGTTTAAATGTTTAAAATATTTCAAACATACATGACTATAAATTCTCTACCATTTCAAAAGAATTGATTAAGCTTCAAAAAAAATAAAGATGATAAAAGAAAATTCACTTACTCATTCAAATATTTTTAAAAGTGCCTACTATATGCTGGGCATAATGCTGGACACTGAGATACAAATATGATATAGTTCCCAATCTTAAGGCAAAGAAAGTCTAGGAGTAGGGCAGAAACATGCAAGCACGTTAGTGAAGTAAAGTGTTATAAGTGCCGGGGTGGCACAAAGGAAGAAGTGGTTGGTTACCTAAAAGTGATTAAGAAAATAAAGAACAAGAATATTCATTAAGCAAATGGACATAGATCACTCTTACTGAAAATACTCACTCTAAATCCCAATCATTTAGGTGCTCCTAATGCACACATGATTTCAACACATTTTCAGCATATACACCCACATATACATAAGCACAAAAATGTATAGTCTTGGTAAAGGACCTTGTTCCAAGTAAGAGATCAAAAATATTTGTTCATTTGATTTGATTTTAAATTCTTGCATATTTGATAAAATAATGAGCTAGATAAAGTGAATATTATGAAAAAACAATAATGATCCTTGGATCATACAAAAACAGGAACTCCAAAGGTACAGTGTCCTTGTTTAGGCTCTGTGCCCGTTGCCAGAAAAAGCTCTAAGATCTCAGTCAGAGAATGGAACAAGCTGTAAATATTTACCACAGAAGTCTGGGATTGTTCAATCTGCTAGATGAGTTCACCAAACTCTGTAGACCCACCCCTAGAGGTATAAATTGGCCAAATACTGCCTACATTATGATAAATGTAGAAATTTACAGGGAAGGAAGGGAGGGAGGGAAGGATAAAGGGAAGGAAGGAGGGAGGAAGGAGGGAGGAAGGAAGAGATGTAGGGAGGACATACACATTATCTCTTCATTTTGCCACATATGCTTTATTATTCTATCAATCCATCTATCTAGCTATCAATCCATCCATCCATTTTCTGAGCACCTGAATGTAGGCTGTACACATCATACTTCTTGAACACTTAATACTGCCATATATATTTTCTAAAAACAAAGACATTCACTTGTGTAACTTCCTTAAGTGCAGTTATCAAGTTCAAGAAATTTAACATTAATATAAAGCTCACAGTCTATATTCTAGTTTTTTAAGATGTCCCAATAATGTCCCTTTGAGCCTTATTCCTCCCTCACTAAATCCCATCCAGGATCATGTTTTGCATTTAACTGTCATTGTCTCTTTAGTTGCTTTTTTTAAAATTGTGGGAACATATATATAATACAAACTTTCCCACATTAGCCATTTCAAGTGGTTCAATGAGATTAATTACATTCACAATCTTGTGGAACCCCCACCACCTTTCATTACTAAAACGTTCCCATCTCCCCTACACCCATCTTGCATTATCTCCCCATTCCTCCTACCCCCTGCCCTGGAACCTGTACCCTAATTTCTGTCTCTATGAGCTTGTATATTCTCCAGTATTTTCTTTTTAGTTACCTTGGGACTTAATTTTAACATCCTAAATCTTGGACAATCTTGTTTGCTTTGATACCAACTTAGCTTCAATAGCATGCACAAACTATGTTCCTGTACCTCTCCATCCCACCATCTTTATGTAGTACTTGTCACAAATTACAGATTAAAAGTCCAAAACTGCTGATATATCATTACATTTTATGAATTTGTCATTTAGATTCTGTAGGATAAAAAGTGGAATGACAAACCAAAAATAAAATAGTACTGGCATTTAGATTTACCCATATCATTACCCTCACCAGAGATCTTTATTTCTTTATGCTGCTTCAACCTATTGTCTATTGTCCTTTCCTTTCAACCTCTCTTCAGCATCTCTCTTGTACGACCAGTATAGTGGTGACAAACTCCCTCAGTTTTTGTTTACTTAATCTTCATAAGTCTCAGTTCCTTTAGCTGTAAAATGAAGAGAATAATTGTATCTATATCACAAATCTGTTGTGAATATTAAGTGAGATAATACACATAACTAGGGACAACTGGAACAAAGACAGGAGTTGCTGGCTCAAGACTACGCTACATTTCTATGCTCAGCTGCAGCATATTCTTGGCCAGTAAACTATATTTTGTTTGTTTGTTATGTTTGTAAACTGGTCTGTTCCACTAGGTGAATTAGACTGTATTAACTTTAGAGGTTTCACTTTTACTTGATTTAATTATGGTTAGAGCTTTTATTGGGCCACGTCAGCAGGGCATTGTCTTCCCAGACACCAAGGGGGCAGGGACTCACAGAGAAAATGACATGGCAGAAGAGAGAGTTGGAGTTTTTGATGCTGGAGCCCCAGGCAGTAAACACACAGAGAAGCAGACACGTTAGCAAAGAGAGAAGGCTCCATTAGACACAGCAGAGGACTCAGGAAGAGAGATGAGCCATTTGCCTGATAGTTTACAGCTGGCCTTGTGGAGAGACCAGAGCAGCTGAGCCCGGAGAGAAACGAGCCCCGGGAGAGAGACGAGACTTATCCCAGCCTACAGCTGATATTCGAAGAAGCTGGGACCACGGAGCCTTAAGAAGAAGAAGGCAGCCTAACCTTTGCAGACGTCAGCAGCCATCTTGCTCCAACACATGGCAGCAGACTTTGGTGAGGGAGGTAACTTAACGCTTTATGGCCTGGTAACTGTAAGCTTCAACCCCAAATAAATACCTTTTATAAAAGTCAACAGATTTCTGGTATTTTGCATCAGCACCCCTTTGGCTGACTAATACAGAGGGGTACATTTCTGTTCAGACCACTGAGTTGGCTACCATCCATTTTCTAGCTGGAAAATCTTCCACAAGTCTCAAACTTTCTTTCTAGTGTCCCAGTATGAGGTGGAAACAGAGGTGTAGGCAGAGCGTGGCCACATCTAGATCTAATTTATTTCTTATTTCTAACTTATTTCATACACAGCTAAATAAAGAAAACTCAGTGGCTTGTAAGGAAAAACAACAGCATGTTACTTTGTCCCGTTTTTATCCAAATTCGAATAATTGCCTGCAGGTTTTATGAAAACACCATTTAAAGATGCCATTTTCACTCAACAGTAAAAGATGTTAACAGGCAGAACCACCAGGCTCCA
This sequence comes from Cabassous unicinctus, assembly GCA_029593785.1. NCBI lineage: Eukaryota > Metazoa > Chordata > Mammalia > Cingulata > Chlamyphoridae > Cabassous > Cabassous unicinctus. Next base: position 17,387 of record JAQZBX010049801.1, read on the forward strand.
AATCTGGGGTTGGTGGAAACTGTTGAGATGCAGCTACCATTTTTCAGGAAATGTGGGACTTCAGTTGTGATAATTCCTACAAAAGCACACCCCTAGATAGACTGCAACAGGGTCAAATAATACCATGCTCCACTCCCACCATGATAATGTAATGAAGCAGATGGAAATGACTCTAACAGCACTAAAAATAAGTCACCAAAAGGCAATCTGAAACTAGAGGATTGAGTTTGGGAGGACAGATCAGCAGTCTTAGTGCCAGATTTTTCTGGAGTAGAAGCAGATGAAAATATTAAATAGACATGATCTATAATACAGCGCTTTCAGGCCTTTTATTAGCTAGATAGATGACAGCCCACTGTGTGCTGCTGAATAGAGATGTCCAACACCTCACACCAAGACCAAAGGCCCCAACAATACCCAATATCCTCAGAATGACTGAATCTAGGATTCAGGATTAAAAAAAAAAAAAAAAAAGCAACAACAACAAAAAAAATGGGTTCCATTCCTTTAAATCTTAAAGGAATGGACCCCCCCAATGATTGTAGAAATATCTGTAACATTATCCGATTCACCCTTCTTGAAATCAGCTAGAGTCAACAACATCTCTGGGGATTTCGTTATGACTGTTTAAGATACACAAATAATGGTTGGCCTATATTTTCCTGAAGGAATTTTTCACTGAGAGGTTTTTTGTTTGTATTTGGTAGGTCTGTAGTTCTTTCTATCTCTAGGACCTAAGTAGGCTCATAATAAAAAGTTGTGACTTCAATTTGAGAAAGCGTTCAAAATAATTAAATACTGATTTCAAATAAGAGGGGCATTTCAAGAAGGTGAAAAGAACAGTTTTTTTTAAAATCTGAAAACTGTTAGCAGGAACCTTTAAACTGAAATTGCTATTATCAACTGAGATTTCACACATAAAAGAAATTTGTCACTAGTTTCTACCTAAAGAAATATCTACCAAAAAAATGGCTTTAAATTTCAGTGATGTGTTCTGTTTAAATGAATTTTAAACATTATTTGCCTCCCTCGGACCATAATTCCCTGGTTGCAACAAAAGGTTTGGGCTAGAAAACTTTTTTCTCTTTCAGAAAAACTGCTATTTAACACAGTAATAGATAGGAAATATCTTTACTGGCAAGGGTCAATATTTGAATATTCACTGTGAGATTTTTATATTTTAGTATATAAATAATATGTTCAAAGTAGGAAAAAATGGAAAATGCAGATAAAATAATCTACCATTTAAAGATATCCATTGTTAACATTTCTACATATAGCTTTTTCTTTCAGACTTGTTCTATTCCTAAATAATGTCTAATGCCCCTTCTAGTTCTTAAATTCTGATATAGATACAATAATTAAGAATATTTGAATATAATAAGGATATTAAACTGAACCTACTTTTTATTTTTTAACTTGTTCTAATTATTTATGATATTCATAAACTGTTTCAAAAATAAGAAAGCATGCTAGAGCTCTGCCCCATCAGGTAACTGAGTCTATTAGACTCCTATTTAAGGCCCAGGCCACGCCCTACTGTTCAGCTGGCAGCAGCTTACACAAGGTGCAAACAAGGTGTCTAGAAACAAAAGCAAGTTTCATCTGTGCCAGCTTTGCAAACCTAACCCCACAGAAATTCTATCCAATCTTCATAAAAGTCCAGTAAATTATGTTCCCTCAATCCCACTGAGGGTCATTCATCTTTGGGTCTAGATCCAATATAAATGTTTATGACAGAATAGGAGGAAAAAATCTAGAACTATTTCAAGTTTTATCTTTTTGTAGATGAAAATATAATAATAATAATAATAAATGTTTATGGAAATTTCCATTCCCACTGTAAACCATGGCTGGGCCCTGGCTCAAAAATGAGCCAGGTATTCTCTCTGATCTCTTCTACCAGTTTTCTCCACAGCAAACAAGCAACAGCCCATATTTGACTTTTTCAAATAAAATTAGATTTCCTATTTGCCTTCTCCATTTTATACTGTGAAGTACAGAGAGATTTATTTCCCATGTTTGTCAATATTAAGTTGTCCCTGCAATGTATACCATGGAAAGTGATGTCTAAACAGTTCCCAAGGAATAAGGAAGAAGAAACTACAACAAAAATTTCAAACTGCAGATTAACAAATGAACAAAGCTAACTGAAACCTATGTCACATCCAGTGGAGAGAGAGAAGAATCATTATTCTGAAAGAAACCAGTCTTGAGAGATATAGATTCCAGAACAGGATTTCTCTTATCCTTGGTCAGCAAATATCTATTACATTCCTAGGTAGGATTCAGCATTGTACAGGGCACTGTGAGACATGAAAGAAGTTTAAAAAACAGTATCTAGGTCCACAATAAGCTTACCATAAAATGGAGAGACAGACCATAGAGTTAGTAAACATTTCAATACTAGTACATGGTAAAATACGAATAAAGTGTAGAAATAAATAC
>JAQZBX010049802.1:0-19860 GCA_029593785.1 Cabassous unicinctus
TTCAGAAAAAACAAAAAACAAAAAAAACCAAGTCATGTAGCTGTATATTAATTGACCAGGAAGGGCGTTCATAATACATGGTTAAAGGGAAAAAATTGGGTCACAGAGCATTATGATCCCAGCTTTGTTAAAAATAAAACTTTCATCAACATAGATACTTAGAAGAATAACTGGAAAGATACCCAAAGAAATGTTAGCAGGGGTTTTCTCTGCTAATCTAATAGATGATTTTTCTTTTTCCTTTAGTCCAGCTGTGTTTTCCAACTTTCTATGATGAAATTGGATTGCTTGTGTGGTTAAAAAAAATAGAAAAAAGGAGGAGGCCCTTGGGCCGACCCGGACGGGGATGCAGCCTGAGGATGTTTGCAATGCCCAGCCCAGGCTAGCACCTGGGAAATTCTTGCTGCCCTGCCCTTCCTCTGGCCAGCTGAGAGAGCAGAAGCGCCCATGTTCTCCTTGCTAGGCTCTAACCACCTGTGCCCTCAGAGGCATATTCTGGGTCTTGGATCACTTTTCAGGGAAAGCTGTGGTCTTTGCACGTTCCCCAGGGCTGCAAGCCCCGTGGACCAGTTTTTTCAATGTCTCTGTTGAGCAGCTGGATGGAGAGAAGGCTGTCAGAGCTCAGATTGTAGTGCCTGGCTAAGCAGGTTATATCTTTATTAGAAACAAACCTAGGAAAAACCCTTAGGCTGGGGAAAGATTTCTATTTAGAGCTGGGAAAGTAGGCCACTCTAAGACCAGCGACCTACATTCCCTGTTATAGAAATTTAAGATGAAACAGCAGTTGTCACTGCTTCACCTGGGGCTGAAGCCCTGTCAAAGGGCAGGGAAGACAAAACGGAGGGAGGAGGGAGATTTTTAAAAAGCTTCTGTATTTGAAAAAAAAATTTTTTTTTTTTTAAAAACCAGGCTAACAGTATTTAATGATGGAAGAAAAATGTGTATCCCAACTGTGCATTTGTTTTCCTGGAAGAGCAATGTTTGCCAACAAAGGCTCCCTCAGCAGGTAAAAAAAATCCTTTCCCACTCTGAGGCTGGGAGAAAAATGACGGCTCCCTCACGGCCCTGCCAGCCACCCACAGAGGTGGGTCCTGGCGTCTCACCCTGGCTGCCGGCCATCTGCTTTTCGTTCGACTTCTGAGAAACTCTGCTTGAGCTCATTGATCCAGGCTCTTCAGACAGGGCCCTGTGGAGCATCTACGGTTAATAGGCTCTTGGGGCCTGAACTTCCATGAAGCTTGGCTGGGGGGTGGGGGTGACTGGTTGTCTAGAGAAAGAAAAAGAAAATGACAGTCACGTCCAGTGCTTCTCATCATCCACAGCTGCCTCGCCAGGGAGCCTGGAGCGTCAGAGCCAACATTTACGTGGTTATAACTAGATGGAAAATACCCAGGGCCTGTGACCATTTCATTCATCTTCAATTCTCTGTTCTTGTTAAAATACAGAGGCCAAGAGATCGCCAGATCCATATCTGTGGGAGATATTGCTAATAGCCCCCGGTAGTTGGTTCTCCCCTAATTCTAGGTCCACTGGGCTTTGCGATTTTCCACGTTAGTGGTCTGAGCCACGATCATGTAGCAGAAGCCACCTGCGTCATTTATGGGCGTGAGCATTTTGACCCCGACGCAGGGCCTCCTCCACGCCCAGCTCTCTCTGCCCTGCTGCAGCACCCCCGAAACCTCTTGACGGGAAGTCAGCATCCCAAGAAGGCACAGACTCTGTGGGCCTGGGTCTCAGCGTGGGGGCCCCGTGGAGCAGAACCTCCCCCACAGCACCCAGGCCGGACAGGTAGTGTGAGTGAGAAAGTAGCTTTCACTGTTCCAAGATGTGGAGGTGGTTGTAAGTCTGTCCTAAAGGACGCAATGCCATTTCAGCTCGTTCTTGAACCACTTACAGTTTTTGTCAATCAGCTACAAAACCCAAACAAAGCCCAAATAAACCGAAACAAAATAATGAATGAGTGGATGTGCTCGTGGCCGGGGACAGAGCAGGGAATGCCACAAACGTGGTCCCTGCTGTCGGGGAGCTTACCTGGGAATACCCGGGATGCACATGACCGATCTGCATTCGTTTTCCAGGGTTGCTGTAGCAAATTGCCACAGGCTCGGTGGCGTAGAATCACAGATTTATTCTCTCGCAGTTTTGGAGGCCAGAAGTCTGAAGCCAGGTTGTTGGCAGAGCTGTGCTTCCTTCCAAGGCTCTCGGGGAGAATGCTTTCTTGCCTCTTCCAGCTCCTGGTAGCTGTGAGCACTGCTGGCGGCGGCACCGCTCCCGTCCCTGCCTCCGTGGTCACATGGCCTTCTCCTCTCTGTGACTCAAATCTCCCTCTGCCTCTCTCTTATGAGGACAATTGTCATTGGATTTGGGGCCCACCTGGAAAATCCAGGATGACCTCCTCTCCAGAGCCTTAACTTGATTCCATCCACAAAGACCCTTTTTCCAAATAAGGTTACATTCCTGGGTTCCAGGTAAACATATCTTTTGGGGGAGCCATGTTCAGCCACGACATGGGTACTTTTTTAGTGCCAGCCACTAGGCCAGGCAGTCTCTGTCCATTTATTTATGTATTCTCCCAACACAACTCTGAGATAGGCCTTCTTGTGCCCATTTTAAAGACAGGCAAAGCAAGGTGCAGGGGAGTTCAGTAACTTGTCCAAAGTGAGAGACGGATAGGAGCCAGGAGTTATACCCAGGTCTTATTCCTAAACTTGAGGCATTTCCTTACTGCTAGGTATATATATCCAAATAAGTGTCAGTTTCTCCAAACTGCTGTTGCTTAAAAGATTCCTGAACTCTGCTTCCAAACCGCTTTACAAGCCACGCAAGAAAAATCTGCCTGCTTGTATTATTGTCACAATTTGTATGGATGTGGTTTTAGGCAGCTTTATTTTCATAAGGTCCAGCTTCCAGATTAAATTCTGCTTACATGAACAGGCCCTGGCATCTGACGAATCATAGCCTGTGGCTTCCTCAAAGCAAGAGTTACTCAAGAGCAGATAAACGTGGCTAAATCCAGCAGAAGGCTTTGCTCTCCAAGGGGGAGGCCCAGGGAGAGACCAGACCATATGAAATGCCCCAGGGCAAGGTGGGGGGTCCCACCAGGGAAAGTCCTCATCTACATCCCATGATATCTGGGAGACTTACAAGTGCAGCCCATTTGCCAACCAGTAGGAGGGTGGTGGTGCAAAATGTCTTTCCTTTTCTCACTGAGCTGCTTTCAGTCTGAGCCATACAAAATTGGTCCCATTTCCAGCAGTGTTCTTCTGTCTCTTTGGCTGGAAAGGCACATCCCCTTTTTTGCTAGAAGCCATGCGGGGTTGGCTTAAAATAGTGGCGGGACAGTTGCGGACCTCCTGGGGATTCAGAACAGAATTATGAAAAGCAGCTGTGATTTAACCAGTTGTGCCTGGAAAGCCTACTCCATGTTTTTATGTGGGTCTTCTGTCACCTACTGCCAATAACATACTCTCTGATAAACAGGGAGTATAACAAAAATAAAGTCACAATGAGTACCGAGTACACGCTAGGAACTTTTCATAGACTACCTCATTTAATTCTCACACCAGGGCTGTGAGGTAGGTACTGTTATTACTGCCATTTCACAGATGAGGAGACCAAGGTGCAGAGAGGGCACACAGTAAGTGTAACAGAGGCAGGATTTGAACTCAGAGCCCATGTGCTTCACTGCTTTGCTAGGCTGACTCTCAGTTCAAGGGCATCCAGTAATCCCTTTCTCGCTCCAAGGTCTCCTTGCCACTGCCGATCCTCTGCTTTCCTTCCCCCTGTGAGATCCCTGCTCTTGCTTAGGGACTTGCCAAGTAGCCAAGTAGATCCTTATTGTTCCATTTCAGGGGGTTCAATCTGTTGACAAACCACTTTCCTACTAACATTGACCATGTTCTGTGACAAAGGAATAGGGGGAACAGAAAGCTCCCTTCTAACTCCTGCTTCATCAGATTTCTTGAAACTGAAAGGGTAATTGCACTGTGACCTCAGCCCCCAAGGATGCTGGGAACAGAGCAGATGTTTTCTCACTGGAGAAGTTTGTTATTGGGGTGGAAGGAGCCTTTGGAACCCCCTTGCCTTCCTTTGAATTGCTGGGTTGAGCTGGATCCTTAGGCTCTGATTGATTAGTCATGTCTGCAGGGGACTTGGGCAGGATGAGAGGAAGCAGGTGCACGTGTTTGCGAATCCTGCCAGGAGGTAGGGGGACTTTATTCCTAGATTGGGTGGTGATGGAGGCTACTATCTGCAAGCTAATTTTGCCTTTCGCGTTCGCCCCATGGGGTAGAGAAGAGAATGTATGTTTGGCGCATACAATACAAATTGGTGAGGAGGGAGTTCCTGCCTGTGATGGTTTTCCTTGTCTCCTGCCAGCCTAATTACGAGGTTCAATTGCAGGGGAAGCCCTGTTGCCGTAGTGTAAGGGTAAGTGTTCATTTAGTCCTATTAAATGGCTGCAGATTCACAATGAATTGATTTTGATTTAATACGATTTTATTATCTGCTGTCTATCTCCATCAATGTGATTTCTTAATGAAAGTATTCTGCAAGTTGAGGTTTAATAGAAATGCTCTTGAATAGCTTAGCCCAGTTGTAGGATTTCTATTTCCTCTCCAACTCCGGCCTGTGTCACTGTTTCCAGCTCTTCTCAGCACCTGTCTTGTAACCATCCTGTTTGGCTCGCCCACTTGTCGCAGTCCCTGGGAGTTCCTGGCACCTTTGTTCACCAGGAAGTTGAGTCTCCCGCGACTATCTTCCATGTGGGAGCAGCCCCTTGCGAAGCTAGTTTGGGAAAACTCCAAGAAAATGGCATAATTCAGTGTCCCCGAAGCAGGTTTCTTGGTGGGGGTGGGTGGGCTAGGGCTGCTGACAGCTTGGTGCCCCCCGCCCCAGGCCTCACCAGGTTCTGCTCTGAATGGATTCCAGGCGTTCCCATTTTGCTAACAGTGGGATTCAAAGCAGACACAGCGCCACCCGGAGGCTTGCCCAGGCGCCTGTGTTTTTTAAGCTCTAAACTGTCTGTCTGTCTGTTTCCTCCTTTGGCCCCCTTTCTGCTCTAAGAATCTTGGCAAAATTATGAAATAATTGATGCTTTTCTTCCCAGCCTTTCTTTGCTGTATCGTATTTGGTCTACATGGAAACTGTCCAAAAGTCTTCTACGGGGAATTTTCCGTTTCTAAACATCTCCAACGACTCAGATCACCCTGGGCGATTTATATTCATTTCAACACTCATTTTAATTCTCTCAGCGAGTCTCCAGGCTCTTTTAAAGGGGAGCGAAACGGAGGCTCAGGGAAATTAAGTAACTTGTGCCGGTTTCCTTCACAGCGAGAACCTGGATTTAACTCGGGTCTGAAGTCCATCTGCAGAGGGGCCCCCCGCGAGGGACTCCCACCAGCCCCATGCCCCTCCAACATCTGCTTTCAGCTGGTTATATTTTCCTAACCGTTATCTTTTGTTCTAGTTGATTTTCTATTCCATTATTTCCCCGGATGGCAGAGTGAGGCCTCTTTAAAAGACAAATGTGATGACATCCCCCCTTGGAGTAAAATTACCCATGGCTCCCCATTGCTTTGCTGGCAGGACCCAGTTCCTTAGTCTGGCCCCTGGACCTGACCTGGCCTCTGTTTCCTGCCCCCCTTTGCATTTTCTACACCCCACCCCCACTAATTACCCCCACAAAATCCCTGCAGCACCTAGAACTTACCCGGCTCTCTTTCATTGTCACTGCCCACGATAATATCTCTTGTCTAAAATGAGCAAGTTTCTGCTCCTCCTTGAAGGTTCAGCTGGAGTCACTCCTGCAGGACGCCAGCCTCATCGCAGCCGTCCCATTGCCCTGAGCCCCAGCTGGGCGGGACCCCCCTTTCAGCAGGACAGCCGGGCCCCTCCGCCTCCTGCCAGGCCCCAGCCCCCGCGGGGCCTGGGCCTCCTCATCTAGCCTCGCTCTGGCTGTCGGGACCCAAGGATTAGCTGTCCAGCCTGAGCCCTGAGACCGGAGGGGTTGCGAGGGGGGCCACTTTCAGGGAGGGGTATAGGATGTGAAAACAGCTTGGATCTGGGGTGCAAAGGGTCATGTGAGGCCTCTCGGGATGTCCCATGAGGCAGGGTGGGAACAGAAAAGGGGATGAACTGGCATAGGGGCACCCCTTTCTTGGGTATGACAAACATTCCATGCAGCCTGCAGCCGCCACTGTGCTTTCTCTTCTCAGGAAAAGGATACTAACCCTTGAGCTGCAGCCCCTTATTGCGGACTACACTGGAAGACTTCTGGAGGTCAGACCAGACGCAAGCAACCAAGGCTCGGGAGTTTGGTTTTGGTTGAGAAAGAGTTAAGTCTGGGTGGGAAGGCCGGTCCTGGGGAATGCTGAGGGTGGGGAGTGGTCAGCAGCAGGGTCAAATACAGTGCCTTTAGGACTAGGCCTGCACCTCATTCAGAAAGGGTGGTGGCGGGGCCCAGGCTGCCCCTGGCCCTGTAGCTCAGGCCTGTGCCGGGGAAATTCACCTCCTTCCCTGGCTTTAAAGGGGGCAGCGGCCAGCTGGAATTTTCAAGACTCAGGCCAGCAGGTGTCTGGACATGTGCCATAGAAGGAGTTGGAGATGTTTGAAGAGAAGACTCAGGGGGCAAGCTAATTGTCTTCCAATCAATGTTATATATAATTCATACAGTGAACTGCTATGTAAATAACTAATGAAAGAGCCCACGATGCGCTGTGAATTGAAAGAAGCCAGATGCAGAACAGTACACTTAACATGTCCTCATATTTTATTAAAAATGTTAACAAAGAAATAAATTTAAGTGTGTGTGTGCGTGCACACGTACGAGTAAACACATTGCATATAGTGTCCCAGAGCTAGGGCAGTTTACAAAGTTCAGTTTTTCAGTGTACAAACGTGAATTTTCATTAAATTTACATCCAAACTCAGCGTCGAGCAGGAGTCTCCACTGTCTGGCCGCCGCAGGCCTTCGTTTGCTCTGGCCTCAACCTTGATCTTCTGGGGGACACAGCAGTTAGTTGAAGGTTCTCACCTGGACACCCTCCCCACGAGGTGGCATCTGGGTGCAGGGGGCAGGGTAATGTCGTGGGCAGCCTGCATAGCTCATCAAGGAGTTCCTAAGCTGCCCTGGGGAGGCGGGCGCCAACCTCCAGATCGAGTGGTCTGGAGATGGCTTCTGTCCCTGCGCAGTGCACTGGGCTCTGGTGGAACGTGCAGGCTGACCTCATGCCGGCTGCCTCTGGCAGATCCGTCTCAGAGGAGCAGCCTCGGCTCCTTTGGGCCTGAGCCCGTGTCTGCAGGAGGAGCTGGCTTTCACGCACCCCGCTCTCACTAACCATTGACCCCTGGGGGTGACTGAGAGCTGCTGGGCCTCTTCCCATCACTCTTGGTCCTCAGGGAATTGACGGTTATTGGTGACAATAGGAGTGGGTTAGCCCACCCTATCCTCTTTACCGGTATGATGCATTTGGACGAGACCTGCTGCAGAAATCTGGAATCCAGGTGAAGGCACCAATCCCCTGTATTCAGGATTACCCCTAATCTCAAGGGCGAGTCTTCTTCAGACCCATCACTCCAGCAGGGGGGAGGGGCACACACTCTTACCCTTCTTTTCAATGACCCGCCTTCGTCCACCGTCCCCACTGATCTATGTCGTGTTGCACTATATGAATCTACCCCGAAAGAGACAGGGCCATGGAGGTGGTTTCCTTTTCTGATTATGAGCAGTGCTTTTGGACATTCTTGTACATGTGTCCTGGGGAACTTTTGTGAGAGTTTCTCTAGGGAATATATCTAGGTGTTTGGCCAATTTACACCCCACACTGGGTTCCTTGGCTGGTGGCTCCTAATCCTTGACAAATGTTATTCTGGAACTGGGACCTCGTACGTGGGAAACCGAAGCTCAACCACTGAATCACATCGGCTTCCCTGAGTTGGTTTTTTTTTTTTTTTTCCTTTGTTTGCTTGTTTTTTATTTTTTGTTTTTAGGAGGCACCGGGGCTTAAACCCATGTTCTCCCATGTGGGAAGCAGGAGCTCAACCGCTTAAGCCACATCTGTTCCCTTATCATTGTTTTAACTTGAATTTCCCTTTTTCTTAAAGAAATTGACGTATTTTCATGTTTATTAACCAGTCACATTTCCTCTTCTGTAAAGTGCCGTTCAATGGCTTTACTAATTTTTTTCTATTGGGTTGTCTTTTTCTTATTGAATACACACACGCATACTTATAATTAGTTTCTGTCTTGACTTTTCGCTTTCATTTTGATGTCTTTTGAAGAATCTTAATAGAGTAGTGTTTAATCTTTTTTCTTTGTGGTTTGTGTTTTCTAGGTCTTGTACAAAAAAATCAATGCTTACCCTTAAAGTCTTAAAGATCTTTTTTCTGTAGGGGATTCTTAATTTAAAATTTTGCTTTTTACAGTTAAGTGTTTAATCTACCTGGAACTGATTTTTGTGCCTGATGATGTGAGGTAAGGGCTCGATTTGTTTCTACATAAATAACCAATTATCCCAGCACCATTTACTGATCAGTCCTCTGTGGTAGATTAAATTAGGTAGCACAACATAGACGTGTTCTTTATCTGCATCTGCATCCTTAAGGGTATGAATCTATTGTAAATAGGACCTTTGGAAGATGTTATTTTTTAGTTAAGTTGTGGCCAACTGAAGCAGGCTGGGCCTTAATCCGGGTTACAGGAGACCTTTTAAAGAGAACATGGGAGCCACAGAAGTCAGAAAAGAGAGGACATTGCCATGTAGTAGGAGCCAAGGAACCCCAAAGATTGCTGGCAGCCAACCCCACAATGCTCAGACTCCAGGAGAAAGCGAGCCTGGCTGAGATCTTTGGACTTCTTCTAGGCTGAAACCTGTGAGCTAATAAATTTCTGTTCTTAAGCCAAAACCAGTTTGTGGTATTTGTGGTATTGTGTTTTGGGCAAACGAAGACATCCCCCTTTCCCATTGACGTGCCAGCTCTGTCATAAATCAATTTTCCATGTACGAGAAGATTTATTTCTGGCTCTCTCTTCTCTTTCACTGGTCTATTTGTTCATTCTGTGCCAATACCATATTGCCTTCGTTACTCTTTTTGTTATCTACTAAAGCAAATCACTCTAACTCGTTCTGTTTCAGAAGTGTCCTGGTTATTCTTGGCATACACACTCACACACACACACACACACACACACATCCTTCTTTATTTTCTTTCTTTCTCTTCACTCCCTTTCACTGTCTTTCCCTCTTTTACTGCCTCCCTCCCTCTTTTTTTCTTTCTTTTAAATTTACTGTCCTGTATAGGACCTCCAGGAAAATTTTTGTTCTTTTTGATCTATTTTCTTTGCGGCCTTAAGAGCAGAGGATTGAGTTAAATATACTACTCAGATCATGGTGCATTATCATAATTGATTCATGCAAGGCCCCTCTTTTCAATCATTCATTTATTTCTCCTTTCTCTCACTCTTCATTCCCACTCCTACCCCCCCCCAAGCAATCATCTATGTTTAATGTATATATTTTCCTTTGTATATGTTCTTGGAAAATATGTTTTCTTGTTTTGTGTGAATGTATTTTAATTTACATAAATATGTTGTGTTATATAGAACATTCCATTTCCTTTAATATTCAGCAGTATGTGAATTGTTCATCTATAATTCAGACTCCTGCATAGTAAATCTACTGTATTTTGTCTATTCATTCTCTCAGTAATGGATACCTAAAAGCTTCCTTGCCACCCCAAATAGAGCTACAATAAACATTTCTGTGTATATCCCCTCACGTATCGTTAGACAAGCATACTGGGAATCTGTCTTCTGGGAGTGGAATTATAAGCTCATAGGGAATGCCCAGTCTTAATTCAATGACTTCGTTCCTACGGAGTTCCAGAGCAGCTGTCCCCAGCAGTGCACGGGGTTTCTGTGTCTCTGCATCTCCTCCAACACCTGGCATTAGCCACCTTTCTAATATTTGTCAATCTATCAAGTGTAAAGGCATAGACCATTGTTATTTTAATTTGTTCTTCTGTGATTCCTAATAAGTTTGAGTATCTCTTCATATGCTCTTTAGTTTATGGCTTTCTTTTTTGTAAAATGTTTATTTATATATTTTGTTTGTTTTACTGGGTTTCTGTCTTTTTCTTGTTGCTTTGCATAAATTCCTGGTATATTGTAGATATTATTCCCTTGTTGATTTTAGTCACTGCAAATATCTTCTCCTAGTTTGTCTGCTTTCTATTATGTGTATTCATGGTGTCCTCATTGAACAGAAATCCTTTGTTTTGATGTAGTTTTGGTCATTTCTTTTCCTTATGATTTATGTTTTTGAAAGTTTGGTTAAAAAATCCTTTTCCCCTTGCTCACAAAGACGGTCTCTTGCATTTTCTTTGATTAATTTTATGGTCATAGTATATATATATATATATATATATATATGCATGTGCATATGTGTATGGTGTGCTATATGTGTATATGTGTGTGAGGGGGTGTACAGGTTTTTCTCAAACCTATAGTTGTGACTCTGAGCATCCCATTCTCTTCCATTGGTCTACTTATCTATTCTTTCTCTACTATAAAACTTTTTATTAATATGTTAATATGACTTTGCAGAGTGTGTTACTTTCTGTTAGGAAATGACCCTTTCTTTACTCTTTAATGGCTGTTCTTTTTGTATTCCTCAATCTTTATTCTTCCATATACATTTTAAAGTAAGTTTATTGAATTCCTTAAAAAATCCAGAATTTTAAATACATTGGATTTATACATCAATTTGGGTCAAATGTGTATGATCATAGTAAGTTATGCCATCCAATGGAATGAAATGTGATATCTCTCTGTTTATTTAGGTCCTTTTTAATGTTCTTTATTGGATTTTAACATTTTCCGTAGATGTCTTGCATATTCTTGAGAGCTTGTTCGGAGGCTCTAGCAGGGGAGCGCAGCTACTCGTATACCCTTGACAGAAGAACGGTCCTCCTCTAGCTGGGAAGTTCATCCTCGTCCACCGAGCACGCAGTGTCGGGAGGGACCCACGTGGAGCAGTGAGGGAGGAAGGGGCCACCCGCCTAGCCAGCCAGACCATCCGAATCAACCCTGGCCATCAATGGGGTGACAGATGTCACAGCCAGATCACCCTCACATCCAATGTCTTGTATATTCTTAGTGGCACTCTTTCCTAGATACTTTATAGTTGCATTGGTTTGGGGAATCATGTCCTATTTTTATTATATTTTTGTAGGGTTGGATTGGTCATATAGAACCAAACTGATGAATTTTGTAGGTTCAGCCTCTTTACTGGGCTCTGATTAGATCTATGTTTACTCTAGTTGCTTTATGTTTCTAGTCTGTCTGTATAGACTTTAGTCCCCATGCTTCTTAATCTTTCTTCTATCCTTTCCATCTCTTTCTCCCTGTGCTGCATTTTGGATAATCTATTCAGCTCTAACTTCCAGTTAATTCTCTCTTCAGCTGTATCTAGCCTGGTGCTGCACCCCTCCAGGGCATTTTTAGAAAAAGAAATTTCCCCATGTTATCTTTTTTAAGGTGGGTTTATTGAAATATAATTTACAGAGAATAAATTCACCATTTTAATTGTACAGCTTGTACATTTTGACAAAATTATATAGTAATGTAACCACCACCACATTTATGATCTAGAGCAGGGGTTCTTAACCTTTTTTGTTCTACAGACCCCTCTGCCAGTCAGATGAAAACCACAGACCCCTTACTAAGTCCATATTATACTGTGTAGTATTAAATAAATATATCACACCCCCACCAACACGTCCCCACAAGAATTATTTTTTTTGAATTTCAATTCAAGCTCATGGACAGCTTGTTAAGAACCCCTGATCTACATCATTCCTAGCCCCCCAAAAAAGTTTCTTCATGATCCTTCACAATCAATTTCCTCAATTATTTTTCAGTTCTAGAAGTTCTATTTAGTGCTTTTCCAAATCTGTGTAGTCATTTTCAGATGCTTCTGCTTTGTACCCATCTCTGTTTTACTTTTAGAAAACTTATTAAACATCAAAAACATTGCATTTTGTGTCTGATAATCCCAGTACCTACAGTGTTTGCAGCTCTCATTCTGCTATTTTTTTTTTTTTTCACTGAGCTCTGGTTCATGATTTCTTGTTGACTGTGAGCTCATATGACTTGAAACTCTACCTGGGGGAACGCTTTGATGGTGGGGTTGAAGATGACTTCCTTCAGGTAAGGAAGACGTAGCTGCTGTAGTTGTCTGGGGCATCACCAACCCGGGACTATTTGAACTGAATTCTTACCTTGACACCTGTCTGAATTATAAACTGTCAAGGAATTTGTGTGCGGCTGGGGATGGAAGTCTGGGGAAACTCAGGATGGGAGGAGAAGCCCAAAGTACAAGAGTCCAGCACTGCCCCCCAACCTCCATCCCCCACTTTCAGCTCCTTGGTGCCCAGCTATCCAACCACCTCAGGCCCTGTCTGGCTTGGGCTCTGAGCCTCTCTGGGAGGGGTGCTTCATCCTGCCTTACTGAGGTGGAAATAAAGGAAGGGGGGCTACTGATGACCTAGAGCCACGGGAAGAGGGGGTACATTAGCAGTGACTCAGGTTGTGGCTGGAGGGGTGGGGAGGACCACATTTCTGAGGCGGGAGGAAGAAGATGGTGAGAAGTAGGAACACCATTGGAGTGCTCCCAAAGCAGGAGGGGAGATTAGCAGTGATCACCAAATACCAAGGAGACCACAGGTTTCAGGAGTGATCTTGGAGCCTAGAAGCATTTTGAGGGAAACCTGGGGTTCATGAGAGAGTGGTGGGCAAAGGGTTCTGCAAGGTGGAGCACTCTTTCAAGGCATTTGACTGCCAAAGATTTGGGTCAGAAATGAGAGGAAACTGTAGGGACTAGTTAAGGTTGGTTTGTTTAACAATGGGACATCTGAAATGCTGGAGAAGGAAGGAGTTGAGCTTCCAGAGCTCAGGCAGGTGGAATCAACAGCTCTTATCCAAAAAGACCCAGGATGATCTCAGGGCTGCTGGGTGTAGTTGTGTGGGTTGTGTGCTGTACAATCTGTGCATAAACTGAAACATTAGCAGAGATGGCTGGGGTGACGCTTCAGGCTCCATGTGACTGTTCAGTTGTATAACCAAGGGTCCTTGTGACCCTAAATTGACCTTGCCCAACTCTTCAACATAAAGTAATAAATAAACAGGCCAGGAGGATAGTGCAAGGCTGGCAGGAGGGACTTTCTAATTGCAGGCCCAGGGGAGAGAAATGGGGTGCTTTCTATGTGCCAGTCCCTTGGGCAACCCTGGCTGTCATCCTGGACTTAGGTAAGATGGGGGCAATAACGCCAGCCACTTGGGCTTGGTGGGAAGGGATGTGACATCAAAGCCCCCCGCTCTGTAGTCACCTGCTGCATAGGCAGATGTCAAAGTGGAGGGAATGATGGTTTTTCTTCCTTCCCACCTGCACAGGGGTAAGTGGAACGAGCAGAACCCAAAAGAAAGGGAGAACTCCTTTACCTTGTGAGGACCACTGCCTTGGTGGGCTGGGGATGCAGCTGCCTGCCCCACATCCCCACACTTCTCCACTGCTGCTGCCGCCACCGTCTCCATCATCCAATCTCCCGAGGGTGCCCCAGGCCGGACCTGGTGCAGCCTGATCTGCAGCCCCCTCTTCACTCCCCACCTGGGGCCTCCACTGGGCCACTCCCTTGAAAGGAAGAGACCTGAGTGGTGGTCAACATGGGGAAGACGTGGATGCTCCACTGCTTCCTCACTGCCCGGGCTGCCTCCTCCATGGAGAGGAACGAACATTCCTGCCTCCCTGGCCAGGGTGTGGATGAACTGAGCCCAGGATGTAGGAGAACCTGGCACGACCTTGGCCCACATACTGATGTGGTACTACTAACCAGCTCTGGCTGAGCATTCATTCCACACAAAACTCCTTCCATTGGATTATTTCACTTAGGCCACCCTACCTTAGAGCTAAGTACTATTTATTTACTTTAGAGCTAAGTACTATTTATTAACCCATTTTATAGATGAGGAAGGTGAAGCACAGAGAGGGTAAATAGCTCGTCCAAGGTCACAGAGCTGGGGAAAAAAAATCAAGCAGGTAGTTTGAAGTCAGCCTGTCAACCTGCATGAGTCTGACATGAGATTACAAATGCTCAGAAGAGATGAGTTTTCTCTTCTACTCGTCACAAAGGTTTAAGACAGATAGTTTTCCTCGCAGTCCTTGGAGAGGTGAGTTTGTTTCTAGCCCGCTCTTACCCTGAAGGCACAGTGCTCAGGTTTTTGTTGGAGGTCTCTCATTGCACTCCCCACCTTGAGTGGGCTCTGGGCTTTGCTATTCCATCAGGGAAGGCAGGAAGGAAATGGAATTGGGCAGGCAACCAACACTGTCTAAATTAATGAATGTAAACACATCCCAAGATGGGGAAAAACAAGGGCAAAGGAACAAGAAGGAAATCCAGAAGCCACGGTGTGAGCTGACTGAGGACTTGACAGCGCCTACTGCCTTAGGAGTCACATGTTTTCTCCTTCTAGAAAGGGTCCTTGGGCTCTCTCTAGCACACCTGTAGAGACCAACTAGTAAAGCATTTAATTCCTCTCTCTGTCTTTAATATCACTAGTGTTATAAGGTAGAAATTAACACCCTCCAACTCAGGTGTGAAAAAAATATTTGGGAGTGTCTGTCAATGCAGAGATTGAGGACACTTCCCTATAACAATGCTCTGTAAACATTCTTGGATTTCTTTCTTTTCTGCTTATCTGATACTCATTAGGATAAATTGCTAGAAGCAGAACTGCAGAGTCAAATGTATGCTGATGGTAAATTTTGATTGGTATTACCTAAGTTTTCTTTAGCTACTCTCTCATCTGCAGAGTATGGGAGTTCCTTTTCCTGTATGTCCTAGTCAACACTGGATAGAATTATTATTTTTTCCTAATTTTTATGCAGTCTCTTATAATCGTCACAGTTTTCATAGATTAGTTCTAACTCTCCTCTATAAATATCCAAACAGATTCCATGTTTGAACCTCTACCAGGCCAGCTTCTCTTCTTTCAAATGCTCTCTCCAGCCTCGCCATCTTCTTAAGACGGTATTTGGTGCAGGGGAGAGTGTGTGTGACGTCAAGGCAGTGAGGGGGAGGCTGGTTCGTAGAGGGGGCCTTTTGCCGTCCCCTGGATTCCTGCTGACTCCCTGGAGAGGCCTCTTGTCCTACCTGCTGGCTGGGTAGCCTGTTGGCACCTGCTGCTTGTATCTAGGGCAGGTGGGGCGTGCTATCACCCCGCACCCCTGCTGTCTAGGCATGCCTAGTCTCTCGCTGGCCTTGCAGGGCAGCCACTCTTTCCATCTGACCCCTGCCGTGGGCCACCTTCTTTGCAGTTCTGTCTTCCATAGGCTCAGCTTGGCCTCACCACTGTCTACTCCCAGCACTCAACACCTGCCACACCGTGCATTCCCCAGGGGTGAGCGAGTGTGCGGATTCTGGCAGCTTTCCCACCAGAGAAAGGCCTCAGAGGGTCCCAGCTCCTATACACTGAGGCAAGGCGAGAAAACTGCCCAGCACAGCAAACTGCAGGTGCACAAAAGATGTCAGTTTTCCTTCCCTTCTCTTTCTGCAGTAGGTGACCACTTCTCTGGTTCTAGTCCTCATGCTTGGACAGCATGCTAAAATAGCAGATGAAAGAAGAAAAAGAACTGCACAGATAACCACTACTATGTTGTGATGGATATATGTCTTCAGAATATGTTTTTTTGTGGGGATTGGGGTGGGGGAACCTCCTTTCTCCTGCTTTCGTGTTTCCAAGTGGTGGAACCTCCATTAGATTGACACCCCAGCCTTTCTCTTATGTGCACTTAATCCTCTGCAGAGGAGGATTTAACGTGGGAGAAGAAGCTGGGCCTGCAAACTCAGCAGCCCCTCCCTTCTGGGATATGCAGAGGCCCGGTTCTGCCTTGGGACTCCCTGTTGTGAGTTTAACAGGGACAGGGTCTGTTCCTGTTGCGGAGCCCATGTTTGTCTAAAGGGATTCGATTCTGCGTTAGAAATTCCATAGTATTCCTCCGTGTGTGTGTCCTATATTTGCTTTAATCCCCTATGGATGGTCATTAAGTTGTTTCCATGTTTTACCATTAAAACATAATGATCTGTAAATGTGCTTGTACATATTTCTTTCCTGCTTGTCTGAAAAACGCATTAAGATAAATTACTAGAAGCAGAATTGCTGGGTTAAATGTATACTGGTTTTAAATTTGGAGAGGTATTACCTAATTTTAGTTCAGTTACTCTCTCATCAGCAGAGTGTGGGAGTTTCTCTTCCTCCATATCCTAGCTAACACTGGTTATAATTAATTTTTGGAAAATCTTTGCTCATCTGCTGGTTGAAATATTGTTTTAATTTCCAAACGTTTTATTACCAGTGAGGCTGACTATCTTTTAAAATTTATTTTTCCTCTTTAATTTGCTTGTGCATGTTCTTTGCAAATTTTTCTGTTAGGGTGGTTTTCCTCCTTTTGACTTGTAAGAGTTATTTTGATCTCAACCCTTTGTGGATGCCAGATTGCGGTTGAAAGCATGGGCTTTCTGGATGTGGCTTTGGACTAGGTGATTTAAATTCTGTGTCGCCACTTCCTCATGTCTACATTAGTTCATATTTCATAGGCGTGAGCTATCACTGCTTTTCTCTCACACTCCCTACCTCAGCTACAGCCTTCCAGGGATAACTGGAAGAGCAGCCCAGAGAGGACTAGGTGACTTTGCCTCATAAGGAAGTATCTGGAGAGGGCAGTACTTGTAAATAGGGAAGACCAGAAATTGTTTTAGAGGATGGATGTAGGGAGAGAAGATTGTGGCAGCTGCTATCTTCTGTGGGACATGCAGGGGACAGGTGGGCTAAACTTGGTGTGTGTGGATTTTTTGGATTTTTCTGGGTGTTGTAACCCTCTCTTTGCAGACTCTGGCTGCCCCCTGGAGCTATTTAGTAGATAATGTTCTTTTTCTGAACTTTGACTCAGTATTTCTTTAGTTAAGTGTCTCTGAGCAAGAAACCTCTGTGAGGTGCATAATGCAAATATTTCCCCGAATCTATCAGCAGTTTTTAAACCAAGCTTATGACATTTTTTTGCTCTTTAGAAAACGTTATTTTAATGTTGAACATTATAAAATAAAATCGATTAGGCTTGTATCAGGTAGGATGCATTTGGCCTCAGATAAAAGAAGACCCAATGCAAAGCAAATGCATCAGTTTACCTAAAAGGAAGTCTAGAGGCAGACCCCGGATCAAAAACTCAGATTTTCCCTCTTTCTGCTCCCACGTTCGGAGTAGCAGCTACACCTAGGATTCCTGCCAGTAGCAACCAGGGCTTCATCTTCCCTTGGTCACATTCATGGGAAGAAAGAGAGTGAAAGTCTGGCTTACCCTGTGGTTCTCTTTAAAGAGAAGGAAGTTTTCTTCCAATAAACTTCCATAAAACATCTCACCACGTCACATAGTGGAGGCATCCTATCCCTGAAGCCAAGATTGGCAAAAAGAAGGAGTTTTTTTGTCATTGGCTAAAATTTGGCCCCAAATTTTATCACCAAGTGTGGCCCCCTCAGACCTACAACATCCACACTCTTTGGAAATGCAAGTTCTCAGGGCCCTAACCCAGAAATTCTGGAGAGAGAGCCTAGCACTATGTGTTTTAACAAGTCCTCTAGGTGATACTGATATTTCTCTTGGGTTTGAGACCCACTGGCTCAGGGTCCACCCCTGGAGCTGGGCTCGTTTATGTCCCTTGAATCACCTAAGGTTCTTAAGGAAGGGAAGGACCCCTGAGCAAGCTGGAAAGGAGGAATAGATGCTGGAGAGGTGCCAGCAAGGCTCACCATGTATGACAAGTGGTCCAGAATTCAAAGCCCAGGTGATATTTTAAATGTAACTTTTTAATTGAAAAAATTTGCACACGCACATAGTAAAAAATTCAAATCATAGACAGAGTCTAAGAGGGCATCTGATGCTCATAAGTCTATAGTTGCCTTTTCCGTTTAATATATAAAGAAGATTGTTTTACATCGATGCTTGCAAACTTAACTCTTTGCACCAGCTACATTTTATTCCCTTTCATGAATGCTCCATAGTTTATTCAATGTGTCCCATTGAGGGATCTTTAAGTTGCCTCTAATCTTTGGCTAGTGTAAATGATGCTGTAATGAACATCTGTGTCCACATATCATCGTGTGTGAGAAGATAAGTAGAAGTGGAATTCCAGGCTCAAAGGGAGGTCCGTTTAAAAGTTTGCCAATATTTGAAAATTGAACTCCAACAGAGTGGTACCGATTTATACTCATACCAAGCATGTATGAGAAAGCTTGTTTCCCCCCACCCCACACCTGAACAGCACTTCTAGAACTTTGCCTATCTGATAAGTAAAAATGTTATTTTAATATGCATTTATTTAGTTATCATAATTTTACATTTACTTATTTATGAGGAAGTTTGAGCACCTTTGCATATTTTCTTAGGCTTAAAATTCATTTTTACATATTTTTCTGGGGACCAGCCACATAGACATGAAGCTTTCTGGCTTCAGTATCATGCAAAGAAAGATCTTTTCAACTCCAAGATTTCAAAGTAATATTCTAATAGGCAAGACATTAAATAAAGCACCTCTGGAGAGGTAAAGAAGGTCAATGCCAATCTATTTGCAAAAATTTGTCTTTATAGTACAAGAAAAACCCAGTATAGCTTAAATATTAAGGCATTGTACTATACCTTACAAGTTTAGAAAAATTCAATGTGACTCTTGCAAAGCTACAGATTTAACATTAACCAGATTTAGCGCCACCAAAAATGTTTAACTATGCACTTCCTCACTCATTATCTTTACTCCCATCCATCTGTTATCTGAATCGTCACTCTTCCTTATCTGTACCTTCATATCCGTACTACCCCTCCTCATGCTCATCACCCGAAGATTGCCAGACCCTAGGTACCATGCATATTTTAAGATTAACTGAGAAAAGCAAAAACTAATTTTTCTGAACCCTTCTTAGAAATGTCACCCTAATGATTAATTTTCTTTGTTTCAACCAGTATAAAGGCTGTGAGAAAAACCCTTAATGGGAAGGCAGATTTGAGACAGCCTGGTCTCTTGCCCTTCTGCTGGTGTTAATAAGTCTGTTTTCTCTCCTGGCCATCCCAGTGTGGACACCAATTCATCTGCTTTGGGCAAGAACCCAGAGGTACTGTGGGGTTTCCTTCAATTTGGCATCCCAGGTGGGACCATGCGACCTCTGAGTGTTGGCAGAATGCTTTGGGTTCTGGGCTTCTAGGTCCTTGGCTAATGTCGCATAAAAGAATTTAAGGATATGCCATAGGGAGTAAAGAGTTTATTAAGAAACAAGAAAAGAATACACAATCTGAGACATGGGCTGCAGGCGTACTGTAGGGTGAGTCACACACATGGGGCCCCAGGTTAGGCCTTTTTAAGACTTTTACTCCTCCCCCTTCATAATGTTGGGGAGGGGCCCCAGCTGTTTGCACTTCTGATTGGTTGCCCCACCTGTTAGCTCTCAGGGGGCCAGTGGTGAGGCCTTTTGTTTGAAGGGTATTTGGGGCTTCCCCTTGACCCCAGAAAGACTTCCAGATGGGACCTTGTGGCCAGGGTCTTGTGGGATATTTCCAGCAGCCTTCCCTTAGGAGGTTTCTGGGTGGGGTCTCATGGCCATTGGGCTGCTGGCCATGTTGTCTGTGGGCCTGAGCTGCCTGCTTTCTTTCACTATACTAACCTGCCTTAACTACCCGCCCCCCCCCCAGAGAGTTTACATCCTTATTCTTAACGGGAAGCTGAAGGATGATGGTTATTCTTCTGTAGCTACTTCCTGCTGGTT
>JAQZBX010049803.1:0-19826 GCA_029593785.1 Cabassous unicinctus
TCATAGCCATCTTCCTCCTCCTGCCTCTGGCTCATCCCCATCCTTCATTGTTTCTCCTGCCACCTGGCTTACACTTCCTTTCACATACCTCTGACACATACATTTGCCCCTCCTGGAGTAGCTGGCTACAGATTTCAGAGTCACCGTCATGGACACCCAATGTGGAAAGGGCAAGGTGGAACTGCCCTGCACCCAGCCTGTGCCTGCATAAGGGAGATCCTAAGCAGGCTTTTGGGATGGGGAGGACTTGATCTGAGGCCCTGTGCTGTGTCCACAGCTCGGCCAGTGCACTTCCGGGAAGGCCTGAAGGACATGGAGGTGCTAGAAGGGGGTGCCACAACACTGCACTGCATGCTTTCCTCTGTGGCTGCACCCGTGGAGTGGCACTATGGAGATGAACTCCTGAGGCCCAGTAGCAAGTACAGCCTGCGGCAGGAGGGAGCCGTCCTGGAGCTGGTGGTGCGGGACCTGCAGCCTCAGGACAGTGGGCAGTACTCATGCTCCTTTGGGGACCAGAAGACAGTGGCCATGCTCACTGTGAAAGGTAAGAGTCCCACCCATCCTGCCCCGTTCACCATGCAGCCCCATTCTGCTCAATGTGGGAGAATGAACATGATTACAATGTCCATTTGACCTTTATATTTTTTTCCAGCTTTGACGGCACAGTTTATAGGAAAACTGAGAAGCAAAGAGGCCACAGAAGGGACCACAGCCACACTGCGGTGTGAGCTGAGCAAGGAAGCCCCCGTGGAGTGGAGGAAGGGCATGGAGACCCTCAAATCTGGGGGCAGATACAGCCTGAGGCAGGACGGGGCCATGTGTGAGCTGGAGATCCGTAGCCTGGCTGTGGCGGATTCTGGGGAATACTTGTGCATGTGTGGACAGGAGAGGACCTCGGCCATGCTGAGTGTGAGGGGTAAAGACCATGTGAGGCCCAAAAGAGCCATGTTCTGGTGTCCAAATATTAATTTTATGCCATCTCTCTGTACTCACAACATGTTCTGTCTGTGACACCCTCTGCCATAACTGGGTGGAATTCCCTTAACCTTCCTGGGATGTTGTATCGTATTCCTGTTGGCTGAGCCAAGAGAAACCAGAATTGTAACTAGTGTGCCACCCATTGTGCTACCTGTTTTCTGTCCTGTTGAATTTTTTTTTCTTATTCTTGGTCCTGTCATGTTCGGTTGCCCCAAATTCTCCCCCAGACAGTCTGATGTTCTCTTTGTCCATTTGGCTTCCCCAGCCCTGGCTGCCCAGTTCATAGGAAGACTGAGAAACAAAGAGGCCACAGAAGGGGACATGGCCACGCTGAGGTGTGAGCTGAACAAGGCAGCTCCCGTGGAGTGGAGGAAGGGCACACAGACCCTCAGAGCTGGAGACAGATACAGCCTGAGGCAGGACGGGGCCGTGTGTGAGCTGGAGATTCATGGCTTGGCTGTGGCAGATGCGGGGGAGTACTTGTGCATGTGTGGGCAGGAGAGGACCTCAGCCATGCTGACCGTCAGGGGTAAATACCATGTGGGGCCACCTGGAAACACGTGGTTTGGTGTTTCCCCATCACCTGTGTGCGCTCTCTTCCTTTTGTACTCTACTGTGGTTCCACATTTGTGCTTTCCTTTGTCATACCTCCTAGTCCGTGTCTTGGTCCCCTGATGCTCTGTTCCGTGGCTCAGGCTAGACCGGGGGAAACCAGAACCCACATCCTGTATGCAGCACCTAGAGCATGTGGCCTTCGTCTGTTTGTATCTTGTGTCTTCTGTTTGTGTCATCCATATTCTATGTCTTCCATGTGCTTAGAGAGTGAGATATGACCCTATCTTTCTGATTTTCCCCAGCCCTGCCTGCCAAGTTCACCGAGTGTCTGAGGAATGTAGAAGCCATGGAAGGGAACACGGCTACTCTGCGGTGTGAGCTGAGCAAGGCGACCCCTGTGGAGTGGAGGAAGGGCCCCAAGACTCTGAGAGCTGGGGACAGATACAGCCTGAGGCAGAACGGAGCTGTGTGTGAGCTGGAGATCTGTGGCCTGGCTGTGGCAGATGCTGGGGAGTACTCGTGTGTGTGCGGGCAGGAGCGGACCTCGGGCACACTGACCGTGAGGGGTAAAGACTGTGTGGGATCACCTGGACCGTGGCTGGTGTCTGACCCATCTCATGTCCCCTTCCTCTGTTCTGTGTTTGTTATAGTCCATCCCAGTGTGTCTGTGTGCCCCATTCATTCCTTCGGCCCATCCTTCTCAGCACCAGCCAAGCCTGAGTTCCAGTCTCTGTTGCTGGGGGACAGCAGAGAACAAGAGAAGCCCATCCTTACCCTCATGGAAGCCACCATCTGGGGTAGAGGAGGTGGAGAGTAATGAGATAATTTCAAAAACTTGGAACACGAAGTCCCGCTGCAGCCTCTTGAAGGTGGCAAGCCTGGAAAGGGGACCAGGAAAGGAGATCGCGGATTGGCCATGTGGTTGGGAGGCAGATGGAGGCATTTTGAGGGGAAGCTTGACCTGACATTAGCGACCCGAGGGATGGGGAGGCCTGGAGACAGTAAATGAGCTGTTGGGGTAGAGTGGGAGGCGAGGGGCTGGAGGCATGTGGGCAGAAATTGCTGTGGGAGGAGAGATGGGGAAAGCATGAGAGCTGGAGTGGTGGGGAGGGAGGGCTGCAGTGCAGGCAGGAGAGCGGAAGGCTGTGAGCTGCTGATGGGGCCGTGGTGGGTACCCGGGGTTGGTGGTCCTGGACAGGTGGGAGGAGGGAGGACACGTGTACAAGCCCAGGGGTGAGGGGGGTTCCTGTCTTCTTGAAGCTGGGACAGTAACATGGACCACCAGCTTCAGCTGGTAGTGGGTGGCCTGGTCAACCAGGAGGTTAGAAGGCCAGAGAGGGCTTTGTCCTGTGAAGCTGCCTGAGCAGCCCTGAGGAAGGGGCGAGCTGAGGTTGCTGGAGCTGGCTTGTGCTTGGGGGTGAGAGGTGGGGGCATGGGCAGGAGAAGGCTCAAGGCAGTGCTGGTATGAGGTTGATCTTGGCATGGCAGGGGTGGGAAGAGGAGGGCTCCCCCATTGGCAGGGGCAGGTAGGGGTTTCCCACACATTCAAGCAGCCCTTGAATGTGGCAAATGAAGTCAACTGGGTGACTCCTTGACCCCGGGTCTTGGGTCTAAGGGTGCATTGAAGAAAGGCAGACCCATTTACCACCCTCTGTGGTCCTGCTTCCACCCAACCCTGGCTCTCATATGTGTGCTGCTCATGACATCTGTGTCCCGCTCCTTGTTGCAAAGCTGTTGAGAGTCTGTGTGTCCACCTGACCCTCTAACTCTGACCACCCAGATCACAAAAAGTCTGAGGCCTGAGGAGGCCATGGAAGGGGCCCTGGCCACATCATGGTGTGAGCTGAGCAAAGTGGCCACCATGGAGTGGAAGAAGGTTCCTGAGACCCTCAGAACTGGGGACATATAGAGCCTGTGACAAGCAGGACGGAGCTGTGTGTGAGCTGGGGATCCGTAGCATTTCCATGGCAGATTCCAGGAAGTACTTGCATGTGTGCGGGCAGGAGAGGACCGTGGCTAGAGATGGGCCTCCAGGGAAGGGAAGCACTGGATCCCACCTCTCAGCTCAGAAGCTCATGATCCCCGAGGAGCCCTAGTTTTCTCCATGGAAGGAGTTAGCCCGTGGAGGTCTCGTCTTGTGTTCCCATGGAGCCAGATCCCTGCCCAGACTTGGCTGGCAGCTGATGATGTCCCAGGTCCCTGCGATGGGGAACCATGTGCTTGGCATCTCTCTGAGGGCCTGAATCACTTCCTGCAGGGGAAACAGATGGGACAGAGATAGGATGAGGCTGCACACCAGGCCCTGGGGCGGCCCCAGGAGGCGTTGATGGAAGGGCATGCGGCGTTTCAGAAAGCACATCTGACCTCTCTCCTTTCCAAGGGAAGGACACCATGGGAATGAAGGGTCCAGCCCGGGACTGTGGTGGGCCTTGCTCCTATTCCTCAGCCTGCCTCACCCACGTGACAAGGATGGATCTCAGAGCAGTGAAAGAGAGGCTTCTGGAGGCTGAGCTGGGCATTACAAAGCTGTCCATCCTCAGGGATCTGGGGTGGGCCAGCTTTTGGCACTAGAGAGCACATCACCTTGAGCCAACTGCATGGAGGCTGTGTTCGCAGCATGGACGGAGGGTCTGGAAACACCTCCCCATTTAGACACACTGAGGGCCACAGCATGGCAGGGCTCAGAGGCCCAACCCGTGGCCATGACTCCAAAAGAGAAGACGCGGGGAGGCAGCTGTGCCTATTGTCAAACTCAAAGGGTGATCAAGGGCTGAGGAAATGAGCCGCAGTTACCAAGAAGGAGCTTCTAGAAATGGGGTGTGCTCCGTGTTGGGGAATGGCCTCGGGTGGTGAGTGCATTGAATCTTGAGGGGGTCACCTACCTGACTCAGGTGCTATGCTAGGATTCCAGCACTTTTTGGAAGATTACAACTTGACCATGAAATCCCAGTGATACTGTGAGCTGCTGCATTCTTTAGACCTCAAAGGGGAAGGAACCAGGCCCTCCAGGGCTCTGAGCTTCTGCTGGAGGGCAGGTGGACAGGGCTCAGGAGCCAGCTCCCCTCTTTACATCTCCAAGGGGTGCAGGTATGACTGGCTTCACCATTTCCCTTCACCATGGCCACCTCTCATCTACCCCGTTCATCAGTGCCACACACTGGTTGAATGGCTCATTTGTTTCCTCATTTGCTTGTTTCTTCATCCGTGCAACCTATGCATTGGGGAGTTGCTGCCTGCCAGGGACCCCCTTTTGCTATGAACACACAAGACAGGTCCCAAGGCCTCCTGTCCCAGCTGACATTCTGGAGAGGAGTTGGCAATTGCCACTTCCTCCAGTTCTCATTTTCCTGATTTGGGGTCTGTTTTAGTTTCCTAGGCTGCTGCAAGCAAATACCATGAAATAATTTGGTTTAAACAATGGTAATTTATTTGCTTATGGTTAAAGTCTGGGAAAATCTCCAAATCAAGACATCATCATGGTGATGCTTTCTTCCCAAAGACTGGCTTCCAGCAATTCTGGACTCCTCTGCCACATGGCAAGGCACATGGCAGTGTCTGCTGGTCTCTCCCTTCTGTTCAGGGCTTCATTGATTTCCATTTCTTGCTTCCATGGCTTTCTCTCTCTTTGTATTCATTCTGTTTATAAAGGACTCCAGTAAGAGAATTAAGACCCATCCTGATTGAGGTGGGTCACACCTTGACTGAAGTAACCTCATCAAAAGGTCTTACTTACTATGGGTTTATACCCACAGGATGGATTAAATTTAAGAACATGCTTTTCTGGGGTACATACAGCTCCAAGCCACTGCAGGATCTGTTGTGATCGGTCCTGGCTTTGGGCCACCTGGGCAGCACAAGTAGGATGGGAAGCTGGAGCTGGTGCCATTGGTTGTGGGAGTTTTAGAATGTTTGTTCACATTTCTTTCCTCCAGCTGTATCCATTGAAATCATGAAACAACTATGAAATATGAAGGCCAATGAGGGGGCTGTGGACACTTTTCAGCATGGGCCAAGCGTAAATCTGGTGTCAGATACAGCAGAAGGCAGGATGGTGTTCTGTGGCCTGGCCACAGAAGATGCAGGAGAAGACATCCTTCTGGTCACTTTCTCTGCTCCATCTGTCTGTCCCTTGCACCCTGTGGCCATCTCCATGCCTACTCTCCTGTTCTGAGATCCTGCCTGAGGAAACCAGCCCCTCCATCTCCTTGTCAGGGTGGGCGTGACCCAGACCATCTGTGGCTGTTCTCACTGCAGTGCTTGCCATGCCACAGGTTCATCAGTCCATGCTTTTATCTTCTGCTCCCCCCATAATGTGTTTCATTGTATCTATGTGCTGTCCCCAAAGTGCTTCTCAGAACCTGATGTTCTCCATGTCTGTTTGACCCTCCCAGCCCTGCCTGCCAGGTTTATACAAGGTCTGAGACCCGAGGAAGCCACGGAAGGAGCCATGGCCATGCTGCAGTGTGAACTGAGCAAGGCAGCTCCTGTGGAGTGGAGGAAGGGCCCTGAGACCCTCAAATCTGGAGGCAGATACAGCCTGAGGCATGATGGGGCTCTGTGTGAGCTGGAGATCCATGGCCTGGCCATGGCAGATGCCGGGGAGTACTCGTGTATGTGTGGGCAGGAGAGGACTTCGGCCCCACTAACAGTGACTGGTAAAGACCACGTGTGGTCACCTGGACTGTGGCTGATGTCTCCACATTGTCTCCATGTCTCCACCTCCTATCTGTGCCCAAGCCCCTGGGGCAACTCTGTGGATATCATTGCTGTCTCCAATGGGAGTCCCCAGGGTCTTTTATTACCTCTGTGTTTTCAGCCAGTCGATGTCATGGTGTTTCCGTTCAACCATTCTGTC
Source organism: Cabassous unicinctus (assembly GCA_029593785.1). Lineage (NCBI taxonomy): Eukaryota > Metazoa > Chordata > Mammalia > Cingulata > Chlamyphoridae > Cabassous > Cabassous unicinctus. The sequence continues at coordinate 6,389 of JAQZBX010049803.1, forward strand.
CTCTGTTCCTCCAGGGCTATCTGTTTCCTTGCCTTTTGAACATCAGCTTTTTGCTCCTTTGGCATATGTGTGATCCTTGGTGGGTGTCCGTGTTCCTGTACTCAGAGTGCTCCAGATGGTCTGATGTTCTGTCACTGTTTGGCCCTTCTAGCCCTGCCTGCGAGGTTCACAAAGTGTCTGAAGAACAAGGAGGCCATGGAAGGGGCCACGGCCACACTGCAGTGTGAGCTGAGCAAGGAAGCCCCTGTGGAGTGGAGGAAGGGTCCTGAGACCCTCAAATCTGGGGACAGATACTGCCTGAGGCAGGATGGGGCCGTGTGTGAGCTGGAGATCCACGGCCTGGCCGTCGCAGATGCAGGGGAGTACTTGTGCTTGTGCGGGCAGGAGAGGACCTCAGCCACGCTGACCGTGAGGGGTAAAGACCATGTGTGGTCACCTGTACCATGACCAGTCATCTACACATTTGTCTCTGTGTCTCTACTTCCTGCCTCTATCTGTGCCTGAATCCCTGGGGCAACTCAACTCCACAGATGTCTGTGCTGTCTCCATTGGGTGTCCCAGGGTCTGCTCTGTTCCTTTGGCCAGCTAATGCTATGTTTTCATTCATCCTTCTGTCTGCTGTTCATCTGGAGCCATCTGCCTTTTCACCATTTGCAACATCCATTGCTTGTTCTTCCCTTTGTTCCTTTGGCATTTGTGTGTAACTTGGTGGGCATCCATGTACTGTACATTGTGTGTGCACATCATCTCTGTGCTTTGTTTCCTTGGTGGGCTCCCACCATATCTGCCCTTTACCCCATTCCCTAATACGTTCTAATCCTTGTCATCATTCCTGGCTGATCTGTGACAAGCACACAGTCTGGACTAAGAGAGCCAGAATCCTCAGCCAGTGCTAGGCCCATTCAGCATGTGGCTCATGTCCATCTGGATGTTGTGTTCTCCATATCCTGCTTCTCACATGTGTTCATAGAGTTTGATATATCTGTGTCTCTCTGACCCTCACAGCCCTGCCTGCCAGGTTCACAGAGTGCCTGAGGAATGAGGAGGCCACAGAAGGGGCCACAGCCATGCTGCGGTGTGAGCTGAGCAAAGTGACCCCTGTGGAGTGGAGGAAAGGCTCTCAGACCCTCAGAGCTGGAAACAAATACAGCCTGAGGCAGGACGGGACCGTGTGTGAACTGGAGATCCGTGGCCTGGCTGTGGCAGATACTGGGGAATACTCATGTGTGTGTGGGCAGGAGAGGACCTCGGCCATGCTGACAGTGATGGGTAAAGTGTGCAAGTGGTCATGCAAGTTCCTTCTCTGTGTTGCTGTCATCTCAATCTCACAACCACTCATCTGTCCAATTCATCCCACAATCACCCAATAAGAACACACTCTCAATGAATGTTTAGACTCTAGACTCTGGGGGTACACTGGTAAGACAGCAGTGCTGGTAATGGGGTAATGATAAGGTCCGTGACTGGTCTGGCCAGAACTTGCAGGTCATGTACATACTTACCGGGCTCCAGGACCCAGAGGGGAGGAAAAGCATGGCCATTGGAAAGATGGGAAAGGCTCCAGGATGAGGTCCAGTATCAGAAATGGCAGGGATAGGCAGGTCAGAGAGACCAGGTGTTCTGCATCCCATCAGAGCACTGACAACACCCTCAGAGTCCTGAAGAGCCAAAGGGGTTCAGGTGGGCCTTGGTCAACAGTCACTTCTGAAGTTGCATCTGACGAGTCTGGAGGGAAGGATTGAGGATAGATAGACAGAGGGCTGGGAAAGTTGATGGAAGACCATGTTAGAGTCCATCAGGGTCCAGATGGTGTGAACCTACAGAGGGGAAGTCATGATGGAGGGAAGTATTAGGGCCAGGGTGGGAATGTGAGGAGTGTGGGAGGAAGAGTCTCATGAGGACTGGGAGGTGGTACTGGTGAACCCAGGTGGATATGGGCTGAGGTGTCAATGGATGGTGCCTGCCCTGAGATGGAAAGCTCATGGGTGAACAAAGTGATCACAGGTGGGACATGATACCCTGGTGGTGATGTTGGGTCTCCCAGTAGAGATGTTCATCATGTTATTGAACCATGGGTTAAGAGCTTGAAAGAGACTGGATGGATTTCTAAGTGGAGAAGAGATAAGTGCCAAGTTGGTAATGAAAGGGCATGGGTGAGGACAAGGTGCCCTATGGGAAGAGGAGAGGACAGGGATGGAGGCAAGTATCCTGGCAATTCTGTGATGTGCAGTGAGCTAAATGCAGGAAGACCATACTTGTAAACACCATTTGGTCTGCTCTCTTCCCTCTATGCCTCTAGCCATTTCTATTATTATTTCCAAACCTCCTTGGTGAGTTCATGTCTTGTCCCTAAATCCACTCTAATGACTTCTCTCTACCTGGCCCTTCCTAGCTTTGCCTGCCCACTTCATCCAAGAACTGAAGGCCAAGGAGGCCACAGAAGGGACCACAGTCACACTGCGATGTGAGCTGAGCAAGGAGGCCACTGTGGAGTGGAGGAAGGGCCCCCATTCCCTCAAATCTGGGGACAGACACTGCCTGAAGCAGGATGGGGCTGTGTGTGAGCTGGAGATATGTGACCTGGCCATGGCAGATGCTGGAGAGTACCTGTGCATGTGCGGGGAGAAAAGGACCTCAGCCAAGCTAACCGTGAGGGGTAAATACCACCTGTGGTTACCTGCACCCTGACTGGTGTCTTCATGGAGTCTTCATATCTTCATCTCCTGTCTCCCATTGACCCTGAGCCGCCGAGCAACTCTGTGGATGTCTGTGGTCTCTCCAATGGGGCTCTACAGAGTCTGCCAGCTCTTCTGTCTTCTCAGCAAGTTGATGTCATGATATTTATGTTCAGCCTTTTTGTCCTTTGTTCATCCAGGGACATCTGCTTCTTCACTATTTGTACTTCCATTTCTTCCCTTTGTTCCTTTGGCATTTGTATGTTTCTTGGTGGGCATCCATGCTCTGTACATGATGCAAGCACCCCATCTCTGTGCTCTGTTTCTTTGGTGCTCTGAGCTTCCACCATATCTGCCCTTTATCCCATCCCAAATACCTTCTAGTCCCTGTCGTGGTTATTGGGTGCTCTGTGACATGCACACTGTCTGGACCAAGAGAGCCAGAATCCACAGCCTGTGCTCAGCCTGTGTAGTGTGTGGCCCATATCCATTTGGATGTCATGTCTTTTTTCTTTGTCCTTCATATTATGTTTTGCATGTGCTCATACAGTGTGATATGTCTGTGTCTCTCTGACCCTCACAGCCTTGCCTGCCAAGTTCATGGAATGCCTGAGGAATGAGGAGGCCACGGAAGGGGCCATGGTCACTCTGCAATGTGGGCTGAGAAAGTGGCCCCTGTAGAGTGGAGGAAGGGCCCAGAGAACCTCAGAAGGGCCAGATACAGCATGAGGCAGGAAGGGGCCATGTGTGAGCTGGAGATCTGTGCTCTGGCCATGACAGATGCTGGGGAATACTCATGTGTGTGGACAGGAGAGGACCTCAGCCACACTGGCTGCGAAGGGTAAAGACAGCCTGTGGTTACCTGGATCCTGGTTGGTGTCTGCATAGTGTCTTTACATCTTCATCTCCTGCTTTGTGCCTGAGTCACTGGGCAACCCCATGGATGTCTATGGTCTTTCCAGTGGGGCTCCTCAGAGTTTGCCAGCCTCTTCTCTTCTCATCCAGTTGAAGTCATGATATTCATGTTCAGCTCTTTTGTCCTTTATTCATCCATGGACATCTGCTCCTTCACTGTTTGCACATCCATTTCTTCCCTTTGTTCCTTTGACATTTGTGTGTTTCTTGATGAGCGTCCCTGTGCTGTACCTCATGCCTCATGTGGCCACCCCCCATTGCTGTGCTTCCTGTGCCCTTATGCTCTGAGCTCCCACCATATCCATACTTTATTCTGTCTCTAGTATCTTCTAATCCCTTTTATGTTTCCTGGATGCTCTGTGATATGTACACAGTCTGGGTCAAGAGAGTCAGAATCCACAGTCTATGCTCGACTTGTCTAGCACATGGCCCATTTCCATTTGGATGTCCTGTCTTCCCATTGTGCACTCCATATTCTGTCTCTTGCATGTGCTTAGGGTGTGTGATATACCTGTGTCTTTCTGACCCTTACAGCCCTTCTCGCCAAGTTCATAGAGTGCTTGAGGAATGAGGAGGCCATAAAAGGGGCCACGGCCGTGCTCCATTGTGAGCTGAACAAGGTAGTGTCTGTGGAGTGGAGGAAAGGCCCTGAAACCCTCAGAGATGGGGACAGATATAGCCAGAGGCAGGATGGGACTGTATGTGAGCTGGAGATTCGTGGTCTGGCAGTAGTGGTCTCTGGAGAATATATGTGTGTGTGTGGGCAGGAGAGGACTTCAGCCACACTGACAGTGATGGGTAAAGACCATGTATGGCCATGCGAGTGACTTTTCTGTGCTCTTAGTCTAATCCACCTGGACTGTGTTTTCCCAGTGTCTGTTGATGTCATCGTCTTGTTCTCATAAACCTGCACTGAGAACATGCTTAATGAACATACTCTTTGGGTCTTGGGGATACACTGTTAAAAGACAGAAGACCCTGTGGCAGTGGTCTGCAGTGCTGGGCACAGGATCATGAGAGGGGTCATGAAGGAGGCAGTCACCAGGGAGAGCTAACTGGAGCAGCATCCATCACCCAGGACCTGCAGGTTGTGCATGCTCTCACTCTTCACCAAGTTGCATCCGCTTAGACTGCTGTTACCCTCAGAGTCCTACAGTGCCTGAAGGGGTCTGCAGGTGCCCCTGTTACCAGTCACTTTTGAAGCTTGCATCTGCCTGGAGTCTGGAGGGAGGAGCGAAGGGCAGCCAGTGGAGGGTTGGAAGAGTCATTGGGAGATCATGTTGGAGTCCATTATCCAATGGGGTCCAGATGATGTAAGCTTAGAGAGTGGCAACTGATGGAGGTAATCAAATAGGACCAGGATAGGAATGTAGGAATGTGTGATGTGGAGGAGGCAGAGCCCAGTGAGGTCTTGGATGTGGTGCAGGGGAGCTCAGATTAGTGTGGGCTGGAACGGTGGTGGATGGGTACCCACTCCAAAATGGAAAGCATATGTATGAGGGAAGACGGTATAGGATGGTGGGACAAGATGCTCTGGTGGAGTCCATCAGGTCTTCTAGTCATGATGTCCATCACATCATTGGGTCCCTGTGTGGGGAGCTTGGAAGCAACCAGGCTTGGAGCTCTAGGTGCAGAAGAGATAGGTGTCAAGTTGGTAATGGAAGGTCATGGTTGAGGATGAGAAGACCTTTGAGAAGAGGAGAGACCTGGGAATGGAGCCACATGTCCTGGCAACTGTGCACTGCAGCAACCTGCATGAGGGAAGACCACAATGGCCAACGCTGTGTGGTCTGCCTTCTCCCCACGTACCTCCATCATTTGTGCTTCTGTTTCTGCTCCTGGGTATGTTCAGATTTTGTCCCCAAATCCTCCAGACACTCTGATGGCATCTATCAATCTGACCCTTTCTAGCTTTGCCTGCCCAGTTCATCCAAGATCTGAAGATGAAGGAGGCCATGGAAGGGGCCATGGCCACGCTAAGCTGTGAGCTGAGCAAGGTGGCCCCCATGGAGTGGAAGAAGGGCCCTGAGACCCTCAGATCTGGAGACAGATATAGCCTGAGGCAGGATGGGACTGTGTGTGAACTAGAGATCCATGGTCTGGCCATGGTGGACTCCGGGGAATACTCGTGTGTGTGTGGGCAGCAGAGGACCTCAGCCATGCTGACTGTGAAGGGTAAAGACCATGTGTGGTCAGCTGGACCATGGCTGGTGTCTGCACATCATCTCCATGCTCTCTGTTCTTCTGTACTCTGGTGTCCCACCACCTTTATGTTTTCTCTGCATGCTGTTCCTTCTTATTACCTGTTATAGTTCCTGGCTGCTCTGTCACATGTACACAGCCTGGACCCAGAAAGCTAGAATCCATATCTTTTTCTTGGCATGTCCAGCATGTGGCCCATGCCCATTTGGATGTTGTGTCTACCCTATGTGTCCTCCATATCTTGTCTCTTCCATGTGCTCAGAGAGTGTGATGTGTCCATGTCTTCTTGACCCTCCCAGCCCTTCCTGTTCCGTTCATCCAAGATGTGAAGGAGGCCACAGAAGGGGCCACTGCCACATTGCAGTGTGAGATGAGCAAGGTGGCCTCTGTGGAGTGGAGAAAGGCTCTGAGATCCTCAAATATGGGGACAGATACAGCCTAAGGCAGGAGGAGGCAATTTATGAGCTGGAGATCCATCGCCTGACTATGGCAGATGCTGGGGAGTATTTGTGTATGTGTGGAAAGAAGAGGACTTTTGCCACACTGACCATGAGGGGTAAAGACCACACATGGTCACCTGGACTGTGGCTGAGCCTGCACATTGTCTCCACATCACCACTTCCTACCTGTATCTGTGCCTGAACTCCTGGGGTAAATCCAAGGATGTCTGTGGATTCTGCAACAGAGTCTGCCAGCTCCCCTGTTTCCTTGGCCAGTTGGTGTCACCTTCATTTGTTCTGTTCTCCGTTCCTCTGGGATTGTCTTCTCCCTCACCATTTGTTTATCCATTGCTTGTTTCTCCCTTTGTTCCCTTGGAAGTCATGCATTTCTTGGTGGGTGTCCACTATCTCTGTACTTTCTATTCCCTTTGTTATCTGGGCTCCTTCCATAGCTATGTTTTAACCTTATCTGTGGTTCCTGGATGCCTTGTGACACATACACAGGTTGGAACAGGAAAACCAGAATCCAGTCAGTGCTTGGCATGTCCAGCACATGGCCCATGTCCATTTGGATGTCTTCCCTTTGTGCCCTCCATGTTCTGTCTCTACCATGTGCTTATAGATTTTTATGTTCTATGTCTCTCTGACCCTCACAGCCCTGCCTGCCAAGTTCAGATTGCCTGAGGAATGAGGAGCTCATAGAAAGGACCACAGCCACACTGTGGTGTGAGCAGAGAAAAGTGGCCCCCGTGGAGTGGAGGAAGGGCCCTGAGACCCTCAGAGCTGGAGACAAATACAGCCTGTTCCCTTTGTTCCTTTGGCATTTGTGTGTTTCATTGTGGTTATTCATGTGCTGTACACAGTGTGGGCACCATATCTCTCTGCTTTTTGTTTCCTTTTGCTCTGGGCTCCTACCATATCTGCCCTTTACCCCATCCCTAATACCTTCTAGTCCCTGTTGTCATTCTGAGATGCTCTGTGATATGTTTGCAGTCTGGACCAAGAAAGCTGGAATCCACAGCTTGTGCCTGGCTGTCCAGCACGTGGCCCATGTCCGTTTTGATGTCATGTGTTCCCTCTGTGCCTTCCATGTCCCGTCTCTTCCATGTGCTCAGAGAATGTGATATGTCTGTGTCTCTCTCTCCCTCACAGCCCTGCCTGCCAAGTTCACAGAGTGCCTGAGGAATGAGGAGGCCATGGAAGGGGCCACAGTCACACTGCGGTGTGAGCTGAACAAAGTGGGCCCTGTGGAGTGGAGGAGGGGCTCTGAGATCCTCAAATCTGGGGGAACATACAGCCTGAGGCAGGATGGGGCCATGTGTGAGCTGGAGATCCGTGGTCTTGCTGTGGCAGATGCCGGGGAGTACTCGTGCATATGTGGGCAGGAGAGAACCTCAGCTATGCTGACTGTGAGGGGTAAAGATCATGTTTGGCTATGCAAGCAAATTCTTTATTACTGTCCCTTTCTTACAATCTCGCTCATCTGTCTAATCCATCCCATAACCACCCACTGAGAGTGCACTGTCCATTGAATACACTCTTTGGTCCTGGGCATATACTGTAAAAGAGAGCAGAGCCTATGTTGTTGGTCTGTAGTGCTGTTCATGGGGCCACAAGAGGGTTCATGCAGGAGGGAGGCATGATGGAGAGCTGACCGGGCAACTGCAGGCCAGGACCTGCAGGTCATGCATGCACTCACCAGACTCCAGGGCCAGAGGGGCAGGAAAGCATGGCCATTGAAAGAACAAGAAAGGCTGCAGGATGAGGTGCAGTGATGGAAATGGCAATAAGAGGTGAGTCTGGGAGACCAGGTTCTCCTGTGTCCAATCAGAGTGCTGATGACACCCTCAGAGTTCTGTGGAGCCCAAAGGGCTTCATGGAGGAACCCTAGTCAGCAGTTATTTCTGAAACTGTACCTACCTGGAGTCTGGAGGGAGGTGTTGAGGACAGATAGAGGGCTGGGAGAGTTGTTGGGAGTCCATGTGGAGTCCATTTGGGCCCAGATGATGTTAGCCTATGGAATGGCAGCCGTGATGGAGGGAAGTATTAGGGTCAGGATAGGAATTGGTAAAACGAATGAGGTAGAGCCTCATGGGGGGTGGGATGTGGTTCAGGTGAGCCCAGGTGGGTATGGGCTGAGGCGGTGGTAGATGGGTGCTTGTGCCAAGATGGAAAGCACATCCATGAGGGAACACAACAAGAGTGGGTGTGACATGATGCTCTGGCAGTGTCTGTCATATGTTCCGGTGGAGATGTCTATTGCATTGTTGGATACATGGATTGTGAGCTTGGAAGAGACCTTGCGACTCTAGATGCAGAAGAGATTGGTGCCAAGGTGGTAATGAGACCTCATAGGCTAGGACAAAATGTTCTCTGAAAAGAGGAGAGAGGCCTGGAACGGAGCCCATGTCCATTTGTATGTCCTGTCCTTTCTATGTGGTACAGGAGCTGAATGCCAGAAGATCATACTGGGAAACACTGTTTTGCTCTCTCCCATGTGCCTTCAGCTATTTCTGCCTCTCCCCTCCTGGGTGGGTTCAGGTTTTGTCTCCCAGTCCTCTAGAAACTCTGATTCCTTCTTTCCATCTGACCCTTCATAGCTTTGCCTGCTCGGTTCATCCAAGAACTGAAGACTAAGGAGGCCACAGAAGGGGCCACAGCCACACTGAGGTGTGAGCTGAGCAAGGAGGCCCCTGTGGAGTGGAAGAAGGGTCCCGAGACCCTCAAGTCTGGAAATAGATACAGCCTAAGGCAGGACAGGGCCATCTGTGAGCTGGAAATCCGTGGCCTGGCCGTGGCAGATTGTGGAGAGTATTCATGCGTGTGCGGGCAGGAGAGGACCTCAGCCAGGCTGAGCGTGAGGGGTAAAGACCACGTGTGGTCACCTGGACTGTGGCTGGTGTCTGCACATTATGTCCATGTCTGCACCTCTTGCCTCCATCTGTGCCCAAATCCCTGTGGCTACTCTGTGGATGTCTGCTCTCTCCAATGGGGTCCCTCTAGTCTGCCAGCTCCCCTGTGTTCTCAGCCAGTTGATGAGAACATCCCTTTTTTTCTCTGTTCCCCTGGGGCTGTCTGTTCCTTTACTATTTCTGCATCCCATTATTTGTTCATTCCTTTGTTCCTTTGAAATTTGTGTGGTCCTTGGTGGGTGTCCATGTCCTGTACTCAGAGTCCTCCAGATGGTTTGATGTTTTCCTTGACTGTTTGGGTCTTCCCAGCCCTGCCTGCCAAGTTCACAGAGTGTCTGAGGAGTGAAGAAGCCATGGAAGGCACCATGGTGACACTGCGGTGTGAGCTGAATAAGGCAGCCCCTGTGGAGTGGAGGAAGGGCCCCGAGACCCTCAGAGCTGGGGACAGATACAGCCTGAAGCAGGATGGGGCTGTGTGTGAGCTGGAGATCCATGGCCTGGTTATGGCAGATGCTGGGGAGTACTCGTGTGTGTGCGGGCAGGAGAGGACCTCAACCACGCTGACTGTGAAGGGTAAACACTACATCTGGTCAGCTAGACCAAGGCTGGCATCTGTACATCATCTCTGTGCTCTTCGTTCCGCTGTACTCTGGTGTCCCACCACTTTTATGTTTTCTTTGCATGCAGTTCCTTCTTATTCCCTGTCATAGTTCCCGGCTCCCCTGTCACATATACACAGTCTGGACCAAGAAAGCCAGAATCCACACCTTTTGCTCGGCATGTCCAGTGGTGGCCCATACCCATGTGGATGTTGTGTCTTCCCTTTTGTCCTCCGTGTCCTGTCTCTTCCATGTGCTCAGAGTGTGATGTGTCCATGTTTTTCTGACCTTCTCAGCCTTGCCTGTTCAGTTCATCCAAGATATGAAGGCCAAGGAGGCCACCGAAGGGGCCACAGTCATACTGCGGTGTGAACTGAGCAAGGTGGCCCCTGTGGAGTGGAGGAAGGGCCCTGAGATCCTCAAATCTGGGGACAGATACAGCCTGAGGCAGGATGGGACCATCTATGAGCTGGAGATCCATGGTCTTGCCATGGCAGATGCCGGGGAGTACTCATGCGTGTGTGGGCAGGAGAGGACCTCAGCCATGCTGACTGTGAGGGGTAAAGACCACGTGTGGTCAAGTGGACAGTGTCTGCTGTCTGCATGTCATCTTTGTGTTCTCTTTCCTTTGTAGTCTCTGGTTTCATATCTGTGCTTTTCCCTGTCCAAAGACTTCCTAGTCCCTGCCATGTTCCTGGTTGCTCTGTTGTTTGGTCCAGTGACTGAGGGAAACTAGAGTCCAGAAGTCTGCACTTGGCACTTCCAGCACGTGGTCCATTTCGATTTGGTGGTTGTGTCTTCTGTATGCATTGCCCGTGTCCTTTCTCTTCATTCTTCTCCAGAGCATCTGATGTTTTCTTTGCCTTTCTGACCTTCCCAGCTCTTCCTGCTAAGTTCACAGCGTGTCTCAGGAATGAAGAAGCCACGGAAGGGGCCACGGCCATGCTGCGGTGTGAGCTGAGCAAGGTGGCCCCTGTGGAGTGGAAGAAGGGCCCCAGGACCCTCAAATCTGGGGACAGATACAGCCTGAGGCAGGATGGGGCTGTGTGTGAGCTGGAGATCCGTGGCCTGGCCGTGGCAGATGCCGGGGAGTACTCGTGTGTGTGCGGGCAGGAGCGGACCTCGGGCTCACTGACTGTGAGGGGTAAAGACCATGTGTGGCCACGTGGACCAGAGGGGATTCCTGACCTCCATCATGTCCCTAGTCCTGTACCCCCACCAACTTGCTCCCTGCTTGTCTCATCTGCCCTTTGCATCCTTGTCTTTGCCTTCTGTCTGCTCTTGGATCATAGAACAGATGCAGCCCCTTGTGCCTGGGGTACTGATTCTCTACAAATGAGTAGCTGACCACTATGGTGGGCACAGAATTCCCACCTTGTGCTCCTTTTCCCATCAGCCCAAGTTTTACTTTTTCCTGTCACCTGAGAGTCCTGTGTGTGGTTCGACCCAAGATTCTCATGTCCTTAGCAGGAAGCTGGGAGGGGAGGTTGGTCCCATGGTCTAGCTCTGCACTTGGTCCCTGATTTCCACATGTGGTATGTAGGGTAGACCAGTACCCATCCCATCTCTGGGTCTGAGGGACTTGATCCTCACGTGAGGATCTGAGGGGTGCTCAGTCCTGACCTGGGAAGATCTGAGGGAGACAGCCTCACCTTGGTGTCTGAGGGGGCACGGCCCTGGCTCGGGGTCTGAGGGCACCTTGCCCCACCTCAGGGACTTGGGACATGGCCCTACTTTGGGATCGGAGGGGGACACTGCCCCACTTTTGCACCGGAGGGATACTCGGCCCCCCTCAGGCAGGGTCTGAGGGGTACAGCCCAGGTGGGGGTTGAGGGAACCCAGCCCTGCCCTGCAGCTCCTTATGTTGAGGGCAGGCCAGAGGAAAGCCCTGAGTGAGATCAAGGCCCCACTCTTGACACATACCTGGACCCAGACCCATCCCTGAGCCCCCCACACACCTGGGCTGGCTGGGGTCAGGGCTCGCTGGGGCCTTAGACTGCCTGGGGCCTGGGACTGACTGGGGGACCGGGGGTTGCCTGGGGCCTGGGACTGCCTGGGGCTCAGTCTGGCTGGGTGTCTGGGGCTGCCTGTGGTCTGGGGCAGGTCTTGAAGCTGACCCTCTGCCTTGCTCTGCCCTGCCCACATGTGCAGCCCCACAGGCAGCATTCAGGAGGCCGCTGGACAGCCTGCATGCAGAGGAGGGCTCCACGGCCAGTCTCCAGTGTGAGCTGTCTGAGCCGGATGCCTCCGTGGTCTGGAGCAAGAGTGGCTTGGAACTGCAAGCCAACGGGCGGTTGGAGATGCAGCGGCGGGGTGCTGTGGCAGAGCTGCTGCTGCGGGACGTGTGCCGGGAGGACGCCGGGGAGTATAGCTGCACCTGTGGCTCCCAGACCACTAGCGCCACCCTCACAGTCGCAGGTGGGCACTGACCCCAGGCCAGGCTGAAGCACCTCATCCTGATACCGAGCCTGGCACTGGGGTCACATCCCTGCCCTAGGATCTGGGGGGATGGCCCTGCCCTGGGGTTTGGGAGACATGGCCCTTCTCTGGGTCCTGGGGGACATGGCCCTGCCTGGGGGTCTGGGGACACAGACCTACCCAGTAAGGGGTTTGGGGACACAGCCCTGCCCAGTTGGGGATCTGGAGGACACAGCCCTGCCTTGGGGTCAGGTGGACTCAGCCTTGTCCAGGGATCTGGAGGACACAGCCTTGCCTTAGGGTCAGGATGGCACAGCCCTGCGCGGGGGTCTGGGGGACATGGCCCTGCCCAGTCGGGGGTCTGGGGAGCACAGTCCTCCCCTGGGACCTGGGGGTTCCCTGAGTCTGACCTGAGGTGTGTGCTCTGGTGTGGTGGCAGGGAGGCCAGCCCCGGGTTGCCAGGCAGTACGGGACCTGGCCCTCAGGCTCTGCCCTCTTGCCTCCCCTTACCCATCCCCAGCTGTGCCTGTGGGCTTCCTCCACGAGCTGCAGGCCCAGGAGGTGGATGAGGGCATGACAGCGCAGCTGAGCTGTGAGCTGAGCCAGGCAGGCGCCAGTGTGGAGTGGCGCAAGGGCGCCCTGCAGCTGTTCCCCTGTGCCAAGTACCAGATGGTGCAGGAGGGCAGGGTTGCGGTGCTGCTGGTGCGGGACACTGAGCAGGAGGACGTGGGAGACTACACCTGCGACGCGGGGCTTCAGCAGAGTACTGCCAGCCTCTCAGTCCGCGGTGAGCCCGCGCCTGCTGGCCGCCCGCTGAGGAGGCGTGGCCTTATCCCCTGGAGCTGGGGGTGGCCTCTGGGTGCCAGCAAGCACCCTGAACGCCCTCTCCCCTGCTCCCTAGCCCCCAGGTCCAAGTTCAAGACACATCTGCAGAGCACGGAGCAGGAGGTGGGTGGCGTGGCCCGGCTGAGCTGCGAGCTGAGTGAAGCAGAGTCGAGGGGCCCCGTGCAGTGGCTCAAGGAGGGCGTGGCCCTCCCAGTGGACCCCAAGTATGAGGTGCGGTGCCAGGGGACCACATGCGAGCTGCTGATCCACGGGCTCGAGACCAAGGACACGGGCGAGTATGCCTGCGTGGTGGGCGGCCAGAAGACCTTGGCCTCCGTCAAGGTCAAAGGTGAGCCCTTTCACAACCCCTGCCCTTAACAGCACACCTAGCCTGCCTCAATCACCCTCTCTAACCAGGTACTGTTCACCTGGAGACTCTGGCCACGTCTGCC
>JAQZBX010049804.1:0-19826 GCA_029593785.1 Cabassous unicinctus
GAGGAACCCCAGAAGCCTGAACCCTGGCAAACGCCAGCAGCTGTCTTGCTCTAACACATGACAATGGACTGTGGTGAGAGAAGAAACTTAACGCTTTATGGCCTGGTATCTGTGGACTTCTACCCCAAATAAATACCCTTTATAAAGACCAACCCATTTTTGGTATTTCACATTAGCACTCCTTTGGCTGACTAATACATCATGATACCTAGTCATATTACCCACAAGACCAAGCATTACCAACTTAACGATGTTATAATATTTTGAAGAAAAAAGACAATTATTTCATAATTTTATTCAGTCACTTTTTCTAGGTTTAATAAATCTTTTATGTAGGTAAATAAATATAGTTAGAAATACAAGACAACATGAAAACAGACAAGAAATAAGCATTCTGGATCTTTCTCTAATAACTATACTGAGGAAACTTTTGACTAAATGTTACCTTAAAAACTATCCCCACCCTTCTACTCAACACCTCAAACAATTTGTGTGGCCTCCAATTTTCCATAAAATCATTTTATAGTATAGTTTACCTTGAAGAACATCTTCTTACCCTCTTTAAAACAGTACTTCAAAACCAGAAAACTCTCCAAGTAACTCTCCAAATAAATAGCAAATGTTATTGCACCTGAGTCTAAGATTTAGATTTTTTAATTGTTTCATTTATTAACTTTTAAAGTAAAACTTGAAATTAACATTAATTTCTTTCTCCTGGAAAGGGCATGGTGACTAAAAAAATTTCATACCTGATGTAAAAATTTCTGATTTGGGGAAGTGGTCACAAATCTATTTTCTTCAAACTTAGAGAAAAGTGAGTTTACTGTAACACACTGAACAGTTAACTTGAGCTAATCAAGGGGACATTTGGGCAGGTCAGTTAGGTAGGGTCCAACTTATCTGGGAATCACCATCTTGTTCCTGACTCTTGAGATCCTTGTCTTAGAGGTTGGCTCCTAGGCAGCCCTTTCTCAAGGAGCCTACTTACCCTCCTTTACAGCCCTTTTTAGTGCTCAGACTGTGCTAATCTGAAGATACCAACCTGTGAACAGGAGCCACAGTCCATAAAGGTCCTGCAGCAAAAGTACGGTAGCTAAAGGGTAGGATATCTGGTCAGGACAAATAAAGGTGCCTTTGAAAGAAGAGATTTCTATCTGATGACCAAGTTGATAAGAGCTTTCCTCTATAGGAAGTAACAATGGCAAAATAATATTAAAATCTAAGGCTGCACAAAGCATTGTAAACAGCAATGATCTTTCTTAGAAATGTCAGAATTCAGTTGCACAAAAAGAACAAATAAAATCTAGGACTGGGATAAAAGCACCCAAGAGGTAACAAAACTGTTGTTTTTGTTTTAGCAAATGTTCTTCTAGCCCTAAATTCATTTCTTTTTTTTTTTGCGGAATGAATTTACTTTTAATATAACGCAGTATACCCTTTCTGTGTCATGTGTACATTTTGTAGACTTAGTGGATATAAGTGGGAAACATATATAATATAAGGAAAAATTACAACTCATTTCTACCTTTATAAAAAAAGAAGTAGATTTTTAACAAAATGGTCAACAAAAGAATTTAATGTTGATCATTAATTTAATTTTGGTCTTCCCATTAGTTCCCTACATAAAAATGATGAGTTTCTTAGTAGTAGGTATAACAGCATATCTAAAGAGAACTTGAGAAAATTATGATAGAAATCATAAATAACCAGAAGGCAAAATTGTCTAGTGTGATATTTACCCTAGTTTATATTAATATTTTTCACAAATAATTAGATTGTTAAAGTAAAATTATATTAATGTAAGCATTCTATGAATCATTCTAAAAGATTCAACCTCATTAATGGTGTTACAAATGCCAGTTATTACATTACTGGCCAACTTTGGTCTGTATTTTCTGGGCCTCTTCAGGCCAGGAATAACAATCAGGTAGAATCTGGTCATAATCAGTGTTATACATTTTAGAGCGGACAAATGCTTCCTTGTTTGGGGGCTCAGGATAAACTGTGGCTGTCATTTCCTTGTATGCCTCTTCCACAATCTAGAAATAAGAAAAGAACAGCAATTATTTTAATCAACAGAGGTGATGTTGAGCACAGGTCAGCAGAAGATTTTATCAGTTTAAAAAATTAACTTACAGTTTAAATGTTGTCTTTTCCCCCCCAAAAAAGTTGTAAAAGCACACATACACAAAGAAGATATAAATAAAAATACAATCATAAATCATATAGTAAGAGGGGAAAATGATATCTATAACTAAGAAACATGTGAATAATGGAGATTTATTCAAGTGTGATCATACCAGGTTTTCTCAGATAAACCATGTTAAAAGTCTTGACATGACCTGACAGGTAATTCACTTAAACTAAATACCTGAATATTCTTACTAAGCTGAACATGAATCTCCTGAAATTTCAAGAAGTCCCATTCTGACCACAGCCTTCTACAAAATCTCTTTATTTACTGTAGGGTCTCTTAATACTGTTCATCTAATCAGCCTAAACTCCATGGATGCCATAGTCAGTTTCAATGATCCTTGCCTACATCTTGGAATCTCTTGTTCCATGTCTTTGTGGTATGTTTACCCTTCCAGTTTCTAGTCTGGGAAATCCTTGATGTTGGCTTTCTCATTCCACTGCTGACCATCATACAGCTATGCTATGGGTCTACTGTGATGTCATACTTTTCCTAACGTTACTTGGGCCCATGGGACTGCACATTTTTCTTTTATCCTTTAAAAAAAAAAATTCCTGTCATAGTTCTCAAAAGATAATTCCAAACCTTCCTCATCTTCAAGTGTCCATTTGACTCTTATGACTAATGAGAAAGTTAGAGCTAAGAGAAAACAGTCTCAATATTCCTTTTCATCAACTCAAACTGTCTATTCTACATCTTCATATATTCTCTCTTCCCCTACTTTCTTCAAGAAAAATGTAGTATCCACCTTGTCACAATTAATCGCTTCATATATGCTCTTTAATTCACTCCACTTTTTAAAAAAACCATGAAAGAGCTATTTGCACAATAGATTTATTTGGAGAAACCTAATTTCGAAGAATATTAGAATGATTACATATCTCTTCTCAGTGTAAAATTATGCACTTATGAAAATTATGGTTATGAAGAGTAAAAGTCTTACAGAGATTGTCTGTGAAAAAAGCAGTAGACAAGTAGTGTACAACATGACTATAATGACATTAAAGAAAGTAGTCATATGGAAAAGACTGGAGACAAACACCAAAATAGTGATAATGTATGTTAGAAAGTAGAATATCAGATATTTTCCTTTTCTCTAATTTTCCACAATACCTATAAAATTGTACTATTACTTTTTTAACACTTCATTGAGGTATAATTTCACACACCATGAAATTCACCCATTTTAAGTGTACAATTCAATTACTTTTAGTAAATGTACAAAGTTGTGTAACCATTACCACATCCAGTTTTAGAACATTTCCATCACCCCAAATGATCCTTAGTATCTGTTTGTAATGGCTATAATACTTTTATAACATTTAAAAAAATCTCTGGCACTACTGAAATTGCTTTTGAAGAATTCCCTGATAACTTCCTGCATACCAAATATAAGTCAACATCTACTGCTTTCTCCAGGATTTGGCTCTGTTGGTCACAACTTCCACCCCCATCCTGAAATTGTCTCTTCTCTAATTTCTGACATGCTGCTCAGTTCTGAGTTTCTTATTCAAATTCTAATCACTTCTCTTCTTAACTGGCTTTTCTTTTTTCTGTCTTTTAGACAAAATAATAACCTATGTTCCATCCTCAGTTTTCTTTCCTTTCTATAATTACTCTTTTGACAATCCCAACCACATCTTAGAACCTCTCCACTTGTTACCCCATGGTGATGATTCCCACATCTATGTATCTAAGCTTTCTTTAGCTTTAGTCATTTCATCAACTTGTTAGAACTATACATCTGAATGTGCCAATGATAACTCAAACTTGCAGTCTACTTATTTTGTCTTCCTCCCTGTAGCTAGGCCTTTGCCCTGATTTCCCAATTTCCATCTATAACACCTAGCTTTCTTCAACTTCTCTTTTCATACTTCACCTGCTGTTCCCTGCTTTCTTACTTTTTCCCTAATCATATGCTAACTTGTCTTCATTTAAAATGAACTTAATAATAATAATATGCTGTTCAGTTTATTAATAGCTAAAACTATTTAAAAACTAGTAGATGCAAATTAGTAGAAAATAAGAGTGCACACTTTCAAAAATAAATAACCAAGCAGATTATTACCTAAAGTGTTTTGAAGGATTTTTTATTTTGAAGCATCCACCCCCAATCAACAACATAAATAATGACATATGAATCCTAAATGGTGTTCAGATAAACATGCTAATAATATAAACCAGTAATTTTCAAATGGGAATGATTATGTTCCAAAGGGGATTTTTAGCACCATCTGGTGACATTTTCTGTTGTTACTGGCATCTAGTGGAGAAAGGCTACTAGATGCCAGTAGTGGTATACTATATATACCTAGGATAGTCTCCCATACCAAAAAATTATGCGGCCCCCAATGTCAAGAGTGCCAAGGCTGAGAAACTAGTTTAAACATATAGCCACATTGCAAAAAATTCAACTCCCCCCTCATCTTAGTTATAGAAAATTTCCCTGCCTACAGTTCTTCTTGGCTAACTCCTTCAATAGCTCATCCACTATCCCAAAAGCTTTAGAGTTCTCTGCCTTCGTTGTTTCTCTTACTTCCCAGTATTATTAATTGTGATCTCAGTCATTGAGATGCCATGCATCTTAGAGACATTAATAAGGGAGGTGGTTCAAAGTCTAAATGTCTCTCTACCATATCTACAATCTTTTTAGTGATTATCAAGTGTGATGTGGCGAAAAATAACTAAAAAAAGGTGAAGTAAGGGGAATCTGACTGACAGGAATCCCTAATTGTCTTGATTTGAGTGTTTTGTGGACACCAGAAAATTATGTTCTTAAACTAACCCATTCTTGTGCATGTAAACCTATTTTATGTGGCACCTTTTGGTTAGATTCAGTTAAGGGACTTTTTGATTAGACCACTCCAGGGCTTTTAATTGGACTATTTCAGTAAGGCATGACCCAAGGTGGGTCTTGGCCCCCTTGCTGGAGATCTTATTTAAATGGGGAACTGTAAGCAGAAACATACAGAGAAAGGGAGTTGCTATTTTACCCTGCCATGTGAGAGAGGACTCCAGGATTGCCTACAGCTGTAGAAAGATAGAGAAACCCCAAGAAGCTGAGAGAGAGAACAGAGGCAGAAATCAGCAGAGCAACCCAGAGCTGAAGAAACGAGGCCCCAAGAGGCTAGGCCCTTTGAGCATCTCAGATGATGCCTTGTTTGGACATTTTCACAGCTTCAAAACTGTAAGATTTTACCCTAATAAATACCCATTATAAAAGCCAACCCATTTCTGGTGTCTTTTGCATTAGTAGCTTTTAGCAAACTAAAATATGAATAAACTATTTAAATTTGAGGAGGAATAAGAATAATAGGAATATTAATGGTTCAACCCAATTTTTCCTTTTTCTCTAAGAATCAAGCTTGGCTCCTAAGCCCCACTGAGCCACTGTGCCTCATTTCTCTGCCTACTGATATAATAAGTTGATACAGATATCAACTTATAATGTCAAGTAAGCTAATTTTTGGTAATTAAGACTGCATATTTAGCAAGATTAGAAAGGAAAAATAATGATACTTTAACAAGAGCAGTTTTACCTTTTCTGCAATTTTCAGAGAAACATCTCTAATGGTGTTCAAAGGAGGATAAAGCCGGCCCTCTTCCAGGTGTTTATCTGATACTTGATGAGCTATAACCTTAAAAAAAAAAAATTATATTTCAGAGCAACCAACATGGAGGGTATGAGGTGAAATAAATGAATGATCATGTATAATTAATCACTACTAGAACGGAGAGATGGACTCAGCAACCCCTCTAAGGGAATCAGATCATATTCATGTGATCATCTAACTTCATCTCTTCATTTTATCAATGGAAAAAGTGAACCCAAAGAGGCTTAGTGATTGGTGGGCTCATGCACTTAGTCAAAAACCTAGGGTTGGGATCTAGGTTTCTTTTTAGTCAAGTTCCTTTTCTTTTCTATCATAAAATGCTGAATGCTTTCCAATTTGATACACTAGGGGAACAGGGGGGAAAAGGTGTAAGGAAAGAAGAGGAATATCAGAGGAAGATGACAGAATGTTGGGAAAAGACCCTGAAGGGAGAGGAGGACAGGCATCCAAGGCTGATCATGCCCATTACTCTCCACTCACATATTCTTGCACAGGAGTTGGAGCAGGAGGCTTAGAAAGCTGTTTCAGAGTCACTGTGTAGGTAGGATTTTAACTTTACACAGATTCTGGATTATCTTGCATCATCTTTCTACCCTCAGCATTTACAGACTCCAAACTATTCCCTACATCTAATGAACCCTACTACGGCAAAGAGGTGGACTCAATAACCTTGAATTTCCCCTCCAGTTCGAAGACTCTGATTAAGTCTCTTACTGGGGCAGATCTAAATCAGTTTGTAGCTGGGCTTTTATTTAATAGAACTGCTGATTCTGGGAGGAAGTAGAAAACCTTATTCATTTGAGACATTTTGAATAGGTACACAAATTTTTTTCAGTCTCAATATGTTTTAGACTTTTCCATAATGGAATCATTTCTGAAATATAGTTTTGTTGCCATCAGCAAATATGTATGTCACTTAGCAAGCATAACACTACAGAGAGGTTAACAACAACAAAAAAGTTCCTGTCCTTGAGAGATTTGCAATTTAGGGAGGCCACAGGATATAGGAAGAAATCAAGGAAAAACTGAAAGAGAAGACAGTTTAGATTAAGGTGAAATGGGTGTGTTAAGAAATCCAGCAGAAGAGTAGTTATGGAAGTGTTCATAGTGGAAGAAGGCTTGAGTCTGGGATTAAAGCAAGACTAGCATTTAGACAAACAGAAAAGGGGGAAGGCATTGCAGACAGAAGACAGAGTCAGACCAAAAGTAGAGATATGCAAGCTGGATTTGATGGGCCAGAGTGTCCTGATCTGGGGGAGCAGATGATCTGCATAGAGAAATAATGATTGAAGCATTGTCAGTGCCAAATTAGGGAATTCAGATTAAATCTTATAGGTGAGGACTTCTGAGCAAGGATATTTAGTCAGGTATTGGGGGGAGGGGGGCGGATAAAGTTGCTAGCATAATTGCTATTTGATTAATATTACTTATATATTATATAAAGTATTACAATATCCAAATCCAGAATTATGCTGGGGCTAAATATTTCTGGAGTATTTTTAGCTCCGAAATATAGTTGACCCTGGTGGGATGCTATTGTCCTACACTCTTTTTGCAGAGCACTGATCATAAAGAATCTTATAATGAACACACCATTGTTTAAATTACTTATTTATTTCCTGCCTCTGTAACAGGATTTCCCATTGCCCCAGAATTGGTGATCAGGAACCTAAACTTCAGGACAAAGAGACATTAAATGTTTCATACTATAAGGAAGCCATGTAACAAGCAAGACCTTTCACCACCCTCATGGTTTGAGAGGTGGTGGGATCAGCCCAGCACAATCATAGCTACCCCTTTCCCAGAAGGCTGAGATGGGGAGAAACGGGGAAAGTTGCTGGAGTCTTGAGTTGGCATTGTAGTGGCTTTTTCTTTACCTTCTCTTGTTCCATGCCAACTGGTATTTCTGACAATAATCCTAGTGGTTACTAAAGTTTGGGTTGCCAAAAAAAAAAATTTTTTTTTTTCACGTAGGTCTCCTCCATCTTACTTTTGTTAACTACAAAATAGAATCTAGATAATAAGGGCTTCCTTCCTTTTTGGGCCCTCCAGCAATGAGTGTCTGTGGTATTGTATTTATTCTTCTTGCTAAGATATATGAGCTATTTCTCTTTGATTCAATTAAACAAGTATTTACAAAGTCTCTTTTCTGTGCTTAGCATTGGGTTGGGTATTATTGGAGCCCTGAAAGAAGTATATGGAAGACTCTGTATTTAAAGAAGATAATTTATAATTTAATTGTAGAGTTAACACTTGTTTAAAACATTAAGTTCCCAAGAACATAATACATCTAAGAATAAAATTATATGTCAAAATGTTTGATAGACAGCCAGATTAAAGAGAAAGATCAAGAAGAACCAGAGTAGTAACAAAAGGATTCAATGATAAGCAGTGTCCTGAAGATAGGGATTAGATAGGTAGAGAATAATTCTCAGAGCTTTCCAGGCAGGACAATAGATAAGTAGTTTCACGGTGTACATATACATGGCATGTTTAAAGACTCAAGATTCTAAGCTTTGGTACCTGTTTGGAATAGGGTCTCACTAATAAAGATGCAAATATTGAAGGCAAGGAAGATGATGAGTATGATTTCAAACATGTTGTATTTGAGGACACAGCAGAGCATTTCTACATTTTTATCACTGAAGATATGGTGAAAGATGGGACTAGAGATACACATGTTTAGCCATTATTAGAATGCAGGTCATGGAAACAAGAGAATGGATGAGATCTCTGAAGAGATTTTAAAAAAAGAGAGAGAAAAGAAAAAGGTGGGGGCAAAAATGAATGAAGAAGAAAAGCCCCTAGTTAAAAGGGTCATGGAAAGAAGATAAAGAAAACAATGAATGGACCATAATAGAGGTGGTATGAAAAACAGGAGTGTTATACTGAAGCCTAAGAGAAAGCCAGTGGAAAGGCCAAAAGATGAAGCCAGATCTTGGCTATGATTACTGGATATGATAAGAATTATACCACTGACATCACATTTTCTTTTATTTTCTTCAAAAGTTTTTGGTAGTGATTATTACTTTTCTGGGACAGTAAATGGAAAAAAGAATTGTCATGAAATTTGTCACTAGAGGGTGCTAGAATTATATAGGAAAGAAAACCATGCTACCTTGAGTACAAGATCCATTTTTTTGCCCCCTTCTAATGTGACTGTTAAAAAGGCAATGGTTACAATTTCATTACTGTAAGAACAACTTGGAAAAGCTCTATTAGCAATTAGACATCTCCTTCTGTTTAATGAGATTTTTTTCTTTCTTGAGATTTCTAAAGAAATCCCGAGACATCAATTATCATGCTTTTAATGTAGTGAAGAAAAAGTTAGGAGTGAAACATTATATCTTCTAGACATCTGTTCTCCTAGAATGATTCCTGGCACTAAACTATAGAGATTATACTCCTTTCGGTCACATCAACAACAGAAGAATCTCAGCCTAGATTTTGGGGGTTCCTCTTACAACAGAACAGCATCTTTACAGGATAAAAATATATGAATTTAATCAATTTTTATTTGGTTCATTTTAGTTATAATGTGCAGTGGTTTAATTATGAGAAGAAATTCATTCAAACTTCTTGATCATGAATTGCATCCTGTCCAAGTCTGAAAACACAATATCAATCAGATGAACATTCTGGTTATCAAAAGTTCATGAATTTACAGATATATGCTCAATTACCTGGGTCTGCCTTGTACCATTCCTACAGGACTTGGCAGCAAGGGAAACTAATGGGAACGTGGGAAATTCCTGCTCTCTGCTGTGACAAGAGAAATAAAGTCCTTTGTCTTTGATCTGAGAGTTTTGTGTCTTCTGCCAGCATCTATGAAACTGTGGCAGGCTAACTTATTAGCCTGCAAGTAGGGTGAAATCAGACCTCTCACAGTTATTGGCAGCACAAGCTTCCCTAACGGGTCTGTTCTGTGATATTTTGGGAATCTTTCCTGAAGACCCAGACAAAATCCCACTTCTCTAGTCCTTTGAATGACTTTATACACCAAATCCCGTTTTGTTTTCCTTTCTGTTTAAAATACTAAAGTAATTTCTGTTTCTTGCACTGGACCCTGACTGATAAACGCTTCTTCACTCTCTCTGTATATATATCAGATTTTCATTTTAAACCTTCAAAATGTTATTATTTAGGAAGGTTCTTAATGTTCTTAATGTAGAAAAATTTAACACTTAGTCATCATTTTGAAATAGTTTTATAAAGTTGTTTCATTAATATCATAGAATTTATTTGGAAAAATGAAGATAAAGAGTTCCTCTTATAAAATCAGAACAATTTTTCTACTGGCTACTGAATAAAAAAATCTTTTCACTCAGAAGTTAACCCTCTCTCCATTCTTCATTCTCTACTGGGAAAGATTTTCTCTATTTCAGGCTTTACACCTTCTAGAGCAGGGGTTCTTAACCAGGGGTCCATGGACAAATTTCAGGGGATCCATGAGTTTGAAGTGAAAAAAATCAACTTATTATCTTTATTTTCTCTGACCTCTTACTGAACTCTAGCATTTCCCTCATTTATGAATGTATGCAACACATTTCTGTGGTTTTCATCTGACTGGCAAAGGGGTCCATGGAACGAAAAAAGGTTAACAACCCCTGTTCTAGAGAGAGTGAGCTGAGATGCTAGATAAATACATTAGATAACCTACATGGAGCTCACTTGGTATTTTATAGCCTTAGAGAACTTAAGGGTATTGTATGATACCTCAGCAGTCATGAGGAAGAGATTATCTGGGATGTGCTTCAGTCCACATGACACAACACCAAGAGCAACTCCAGGAAACACATAGGAATTGTTGCACTGTCCAGGATATAGGGTCTGCCCATTTGGAAGAGTGACTGGATCAAAAGGACTGCCACTGGCAAAAATTGCACGCCCCTATAACACAAATACACACAATTAGCTTTAAAAAGCAGGATATTTTAACAGAAATGTATCATAACAGACAACCCCACAGTCAAAGTAAAGACTGTTTAGAAAGTAGTCTAAGTTTTCATGAACTCCCTAATAAGCCTGAGATGTTGGGCAGTAAGTTCTGGAGTGGGTGGTTATTACTATTCTCTTACTCTCTACCCTCAGGAAAAGTGTAAAAAGCACAGGATACCCCAAGACCACCACTCAATTCTCTACAGTGGCCCAACCTGTGGATGCATCAACCATTTCTATATAGGATTTCAATTACATACTTATAAAGATAAAAAATGATAAGTTAGTATTAGAGAATTAGAAATAATGATATTTAGGTTCGAGTTTAGGGAGCAACACATTTCCAAAGTAATCACTGGGACAAATTTTATTTATTTCTATACTGTAAAGAACTATAATGAGAAATCATACAGGGAACAAACTCAGGACAAGTGTGACTGGCAAACAAGGGAAAGATGAGGTGATCACTAATTGTCAAAAATTGTCTTCCTTTGCTCTAATTTCAATATTTTACCATGATGTTTTCAAGATCCTCACGCATGACATGACTTACCACAGCATTAACTAAGAGCGCATTGGGTCTTGCATTCCATATTGCTAATCAAAAGGGGCGTATCTGTCTGATCAATGAGGGGGAGAGTAGAGATATTATTGAGAGTATTCAGACTTCCAAAATAGGAATACGAAACCCTTAACAAAGAACTCATCACAATTTTGAGAAATCCATTTGAAAAGTCTCGGGCACTAAATCCACAAAATATAGTTTAAATGATGATAGACTGGGCTATAACTTTCATATATTTTGGATTTAGAGTGTAGATCTAATATGATATTGACAACATTAGCTTAATATTCATTTTTAACAAATGTCATAATATATTTTAGTTCTTTTATGTTAGTTGTATAATATAAAGATTCAACCTTCTTCAGGATATAAAATGATAAAAATATCAGAGTCTCATCTAGGGGTCTATAAGATAACGGGTCTTGCACAAAATTAGGTTTTGTTTTAAAGTTTGATGCTTTTAGCTCATCAGATAAAGTGTTTAATTACCAGTAACTTTCTAATATAAGTAAATTACTATTTGACATATTCAGGCCTTTGAAAATTATATTTTGAGAGACTTGCAGCTTTATACTTAAGCTTATTTATTTCCCTCCCCTACTTCACTCTCACTCTTCCAGCCTATCTTTCTATAATTATCAAATTTTAAGGAAGAATGGCATAACATAAATGCTAATTAGCTAAACATGCTTAGATATATGGATTGTCAATATGGAGAAGTAACTCTCTAAGTACCATTTTTGCATGATAACTTTCATGGTTCAATCATTTTTCGTATGTTGTATTTGTAATCTTTCCTAACCATTCTTCACCCTGCCTGCAGCAGCAGAAACTGACATCCAGACTAACAGATAAGACTTTTTCTTGTTCTGTAACCCTTTGCCTGAACCAGTGTCTAAGTTTTCAGGTCTCAAAATGACTTTCAATTTTATGTGCAACAATATAGAACATTAGGCAAGATTGTAAGTAAGAGTACAGGCCATTTATACCAGACACATTCAAATTTTAAAAAACAATATATATATTTTGCTAATTTTATGTCTATTACAGATGACTCTCTAAACCCTTGAGGCCGACTGAGATATTCCAAGACAAAATAATTAACCATTTATTATGTGCCTACTATATGCAAGGCACCATGCTAAAATTTTGTTATTACTCAGAGGGTTTTTTTTTCTTTAAGGACTTAAGGATTCCTGAAGATTGTGAGGCAAATTCCCCAATGTAGAGATGAGATAAAAACAAAAGTTATAGAAGACATTGGTACCCAAAATAAAGGAGAAAAACAATGGAATGGCTCTTTACGAAAAAGTCATTAATTCTAGTAATGAGTATTTAAGGATATAATTTTAAAGATGTAGAACCATCCAGCTCTGATATGTGCAGAGTGACATAACTTTATGTCATGCTTGACTTTTCTGGTTAATTTTGGCTTTATTTCCAACATAACAGTGTTAGATATACATGACTCAACCATTATTTTCCTGTAATGACATTTTCAAGTTTTTGAAGGGAAAAAAGGTCCTTGCCAACATACTGGTCAATATATATATACACACATATTAGTACAAATGAAGCATAAAAATAATTTATT
Source organism: Cabassous unicinctus (assembly GCA_029593785.1). Taxonomy (NCBI): domain Eukaryota; kingdom Metazoa; phylum Chordata; class Mammalia; order Cingulata; family Chlamyphoridae; genus Cabassous; species Cabassous unicinctus. The sequence goes on from JAQZBX010049804.1 coordinate 12,906, forward strand.
TTTTTTGAAACAGTAAAGTATTGAAGCAGTGAGGACTTCTATCCCACACTGGCTGGATGTCAATATAGCTGCCCAAATGCTCCACCCATGGCATCAAAATCCAAATCCAGGATTTTGCAAAGCAAAAATAAAATTGTGGCTTTATACTGTATGCTTCAATGTTTGGGAATAGCTAGTTAAAAGCAATTTTAATAAGTATCCAGACCAAGCTCTTTCCTTTCTATCTTCATATTTAAATCTTAGATGCTTCCAAATCCCTTGAGGAAAATTACCAACAAAATATTATAAAGTTTATTTTATTTAACTCAAGAAGAGGATTTACCCAACAATATTCTAGAAAAGGAAATAGTTCTTATCCTTTCTAAACTGTTCATACTTTTCTTTCCTACTTGGTTGTATAACTTTTAAAATGTAAGGATAAGCACGTCAGATATAATGGGCCTCCCAATAATGAGTCAAAATTTGATTATTAAAATATCAGTTATACTTTTCTTTTACCTCAGTTAGTGTATAGCACTGCTCTGCAGAACATTCTGCTTTGCTAGTTGGATTACTCAAAGCAAAAATAATAGGTCGCTCGTTGAAGGAAGCCATATCTTTGAGAATTTGTTCTGAGAATGCTCCATGAATTGCAGCAACTCCTAATGAAGAAATGAGAAACCAGGAATTAGGACTATCATAATTCATCCAAAAAGCCCATGTCCAGAAAATAATGAGGCATGTCAGGTCATTTTCTAATAAGCTCTGAACAAAATGTAGAACATTTGTATTAAAGTATAGAGATAAAAAGAGTTAAGTTTGTTAATGCTAATGATCCTTAAGGCCACAAATCTCAGGTATCTGTAAAAAAATCACAGATAAAATACTCAACTCTCTATCACTTGGGATTTTGATTATAGGGATTTGTATCAGGATGTGTACAACATATATTATCTATAAATAATTTTATGGGTATGTTTCAGCCTGCCAGGCCATAAAGCAATAATGCTTTATAAGCCAATACTAACAGTTAAGACACACATTTGATTTAAATGCAAAATTGAAGCATCACTCATTGAAAGAATTTTAGGAGCATCTCTCATTCTGCAGCATACCCATGGTCCATGCCTCAGACCATGTACTTTTCCCATTTTCTTGTTTCTTAATAAACTCTTTACTCTCTTGCCTACTCTATGGCATGTCCTTAAATTCTTTTATGTGGCATAGCCAAGAACCTAGAAGCCCAGAATCCAGAGCCCCCCAGTTACATTATTTAGTGACCCAGGCAGGAGATAGAGAGACTGTTTATGCCTAGGAAATCAGATTTGGGGTTCGCCTGTTACAAATGGGATAATGGTGAAAGAATCAACACCTTATCAGTCATGTGGGGATTTCATCCAGTTCAATCAGGGTACTGTACCCATCTTCCCTCAACCACAACACAATAGACAGAGGGTTTTAAACCTTGTCAGGTAGGGCCTACTCCCCTTAACTAGCAGGAGGTAGCTACAGAAGAATGACCATCGCCCTTCAGCGCCCCCTTAAGAATAAGGGTGTAAACTCTGAGGGGGCAGTTGAGGCAGATTAGTTTAGGGAGAGGGAAAACGAGTCACAGCTGAGACCTGGCAGAAAACATGGCTGTGAGACATGTGGCCATGAAACCCCACCTGGATACCCCCTGAGGGAAAGACCACCAAGAAGGCTGCCAGAAAGACACTGTGAGATCCTGACCATGAGAATCTCATTTGGAATGAGAATCCCATTCAGGGTCAAGGGAAAGCCCCGGATACCCTCAAAAGGCCTTCACCATTGGCCCCCTCAGAAATGACAGGTGGGGCAACCAATCAGAACACCAAACAACTGGAATCCCTCCCCAACATTATGAAGGGGAAGGAGGAGAGACTTTAAAAGGCCTAACCTGGAGTGCCCGTGTGTGCATCTCTCATTCTGCAGCACACCTGCAGGCCATGCTTCAGACCTTGTACTTTAGTCATTTTTTGGTTTCTTAATAAACTCTTTACTCCCTTGCTTACCCAAAAAATAAAAAATTAAAATTAAAAAATAAAAAAACTAAAAAAGGAAAGAATTTTAATAGAGGAATAAAGGAATTAGATAAAAGGACATGGAAAAAAGTGAGATTACTGAAAGAACATATTCTGTAAAAACAACACTAAAGACCTTAGTATAGTTTCTCTCATGAAGTACTTGTTTTTATTAGGATTATCATTATTATCAATATTGTCATGTGTTTCACGATCGTTTCTAGAAATGAAGTATGATATGAAGGACTGCCAGCCATTATATACATATAAAATAAGGGATAAAGTTTCATAACTTCCTTTGAGATTTTTTTAATTTTACCATATTAAATTTGACTGTATTAAATATCTTCCTAAGCACATCCAATGTGTAAACTACTATTGTGCTAATTTCTGTAAGGAATACAAAGAAATGTGAGATGTAGTCATTAACTTTAAGAAGTATACAGTTCAGTATCTCAACCTTGGCACTATTAACATTTTGGGCTGAATAAATCCTTGTGTGGGAGTGTGTGTATGTGTGTGTATGGAGAAGTGGGGGTCCTGTGCATTGTAGGATGTTTAATAGCCTTTACTCACTAGATGGCAGTAGCAAATCCCCTGCCCTCTACCCTAAACCCTGCTCCCTGCCCCAGTGTAACAACGAAAAATGTTTCTAGTCATTGTCAGATGTCCTGAGGGGCAAAAATCACTCCCATTTATGAGCCACTGGTCTATCTGGAGTGATGAAGCCTGGAAAAATGCTCACTATGCCAAGTATTAAAAGATTGACAGAGTTAGCACAGGGTGATAGACACTTCAGCTGGGGTCAGCAAGAGTAAGAAGATGTAATTGAACTTACGAATCTGGGTGCCCACTGGGGTATTGCTTCTTGAGTGAATGTATAATTTTGTTTGTGAATTCCAAAGGTCAGAATTTCAACAAAGCTAAATTATGCCATGAAAACTAGCAGTAAGAAAACTAATCAGACCAAAATGGGGTGTGAGGGGTAGAGGGATGGAAGGGGGAGGGAGGAAGGAGATAAAAACAGTTTACCTATGAGGGCAGTTGGTTTTAATTTTTGAACAATGGCTTCCAGATTCTTCATTTCTTGATGTTCATGGGCAAATTCCTCTTTCTCCGGTGTTAAGTAAGCACGTCTCTAAGTAAAGCAAATACAGGCATACCTCATTTTATTGCTCATTACTTGATTGTGCTCTGCAGATATTGTATTTTTAACAAATTGAAGGTCTGTGGCAATGCTGTGGCAAACAAGTCTACCGGCACCATTTTTCTAACAGCATGTGCTCACTTCGTGTCTCTGCATCACATTTTGGTACTTTTCACAATATTTCAAACTTTTTCATTATTTATTATTATATCTGCTGTGGTGATCTGTGATCAGTGGCTTTGATGTTACTACTATAATTGTTAGGGGTGCCGTGAACTCATATAAGATGGCGAAGTTAATCAATAAATGCTATGTGTGTTATGACTGCTCCACTGACTGGCTGTTACCCTCTCTCTTTCCCTCTCCTTGGGCCTCCCTATTCCCTGAAACACTAAAATATTGAAATTAGGCCAATTAGTAACCCTACAATGGCCTCTAAGTGTTCAAGTGAAAGGACTTGTCACCTGTCTCTCACTTTACATTAAAAGCTAGAAATGATTAAGCTTAGTGAGGAAGGCATGTTGTGAATACAAAGGAAAAGATCTTGAAGGAAATTCAAAATGCTACTCCAGTGAACATATGAATGATGTAAGAAAGCAAAACAGCATTATTGCTGATATGGAGAAAGTTTTAGTGGTCTGGATAGAAGATCAAATCAGCCACAACATTCCTTTAAGCCAAAGCCTAATCTAGAGCAAGGTCCTAACTCTTCAGTTCTATGAAGGCTGAGAGAGGTGAGGAAGCTGCAGAAGAAACGTTGGAAGCTAGCAGAGGTTGGTTCTTGGGGTTTAAGGAAAGAAGCCATCTCCAAAACATAAAAGAGCAAGGTGAAGCAGCAAGTGCTGATGCACCAAGTTATCCAGAAGATCTAGCTATGATAACTGATGAAGGTGGCTACACTAAACAACAGAGTTTCAATGTAGATGAAACAGCCTTCTGTTGGAAGAAGATGCCATCTCAGACTTCATAGCTAGAGACGAGAAGGAGCAAATGACAGGTTGACTCTCTTGTTAGTGGCTAAAGCAGTTGGTATTTTTAAGTTGACACCAATGCTTATTTGCCACTCTGATAATCCCAGGGCCTTTAAGAATTATGCTAAATTTGCTCTGCATGTGCTCTGTAAATGGAACAACAAAGCCTGGATGACAGCATATCTGTTTACAACATGGTTTACTAAATATTTTAAGCCTACTGTTGAGACCCAATGCTCAAAATAAAAGATTCCTTTCAAAATATTTCTGCTCATTGACAATGCACCTGATCACCCAAGAGCTCTGACGAAACTGTACAAGATAAACGTTGTTTTCATGCCAGCTAACCTAACATTCATTCTGCAGTCCATGGATCAAGGAGTCAGTTCACTTTCAAGTTGTATTATCTAAGAAATATATTTTGTAAGGCTATAGCTGTCACAGATAGTGATTCCTCTGATGAATCTAGGCAAAGTAACTTGAAAACCTTCTAGAAAGGATTGACCATTCCAGATGCCAATAAGAACATTGGTGATTCATGGAAGAAGGTCAATAATATCAACATTAATGGAAGTTTGGAAGAGGTTCAAACTTCCAAACTGGATGCCTTTCAGGGGTTCAAGACTTCAGTGGAGGAAGTAACTGCAGATGTAGTGGAAATAACAGGAGAACTGGAAGTAGAAGTAGAGCCTGAAAATGTGACTGAATTGATGCAATCTCATGATAAAAGTTTCACATATGAGGAGTTGCTTCTTATGGATGAGCAAAGAAAGTGGTTTCTTGAGATGGAATCTACTCCTGGTGAACAAGCTGTGAATACTGTTGAAATGACAACAAAGGATTTAAAATATAACATCAATTTAGCTGACAAAGCAGTGGCAGGGTTTGAGAAGACCGACTCCAATTTTTCAATGAAGTTCTTTTGTGGGTAAAATGCTATCCAACAGTATTGCATGCTGCAGAGAAATCTTTCATGAAAGAAAGAGTCTATTGATGTGGCAAATTTCATTGTTGTCTTATTTTAAGAAATTGCCACAGCCACCTCAACCTTCAGCAACCATCATCCTGATCAATCAGCAGGCACTGAAATCAAGGCAAGACCTTCCACCAACAAAAAGATTACTACTTGCTGGAGGATCAGATGATGATTAGCATTTTTTAGAAATAAAGTATTTTAAATTAAGGTATATACATTGTTTTTTGAGACATAATGCTATTGCACACTTAATAGACTATGGTATAGTGTAAACATAACTTTTATATGCACTGGGTAGCCAAAAAAATTGTGACTTGCTTTATTGTGGTGGTCTGGAACTGAACCTGCGATTTCTCCAAAGTATGCCTATAAGAAGAAATGATGAATCTGCCAAGCATATGCCTGAGTCAAAGAAGTTTCAGAATGTTATACATATTAACAGTATTTATGCTTAACATTTTTATGTACTATGTACTATAGCTTTCCTCAAGTGTTTTTTTCAATTGTCAGATTATTTCATTCATTCAACAAAGTTATGTATCAGAAAATGTTCTCTAGACAATGGGTATATATAGTAAACAAAACAAAAATTTTTCCCTTAGTTAATAATTATTTAATCCAAAAAATCTAATTTTACACACATTTGTGAGATTAGCATTAGCAAATGGTAATGCAATATATGATTTAAAAAATGACATTGTTTACTACATATTATTTGTGTTAATAAGCAGTATCTCATGGCGTTAGCTGGAGCCCTACCAATTTATGTACTCTTGTTTAAGAAGAGAACTTTATGCCATGTTTAAATCACAGATCATTAGCTTTTCTGAACAAGTACAAGCTTTATATGTTTTTGTTTTTAATGTTTCAGTTGTAAATGTGCTATGTATAGTATTTTAAGTATAAAATTTTAAGATCTTTGACTACATACCAAATTGTTACCTAACTTTATATGGTACTTAATGGATCCTAAGTTGTTTTCACATATTTCATTTGATGCCGTTAACAATCTTGAGAAATAGGGCAAGGGTAAGTAGAGCCATTTTACATTAGAGGAAACCAAGGCTCAGAGATATTGAATGCAAGTGATTGCCCTGGCCTCAAGGTGTTTTCAATTCAGCAAAATTCTCCTCTGGAGAAACAGCTCTGAAATGGTATATGCTAGACTGTCTGCAAATGGTTAATACTGAAAATAATACAATTTTCTCGCTTTAAAAGGTTATTGTATTATTTTTAAAGTTAATACATGTGCATTATTTAAAACATAAGAACCTCTCTGCCTGTTTCCTCCTCTGTTAAATGAATATAATAGGAATTTCTACATCATGTTGTTTGTGAATTAAATGAAATAATACATGTAAAGCCCTTAGAACAATGCCTGGCTTATAGAAAAAGTTCAATAGGTATTAGTTGTTTGTAATTTAAATTATTGTGATGAAGAAAAAGTTACAATTTTAGCATTTCTGAATTTTGGTACATTTTCTTCTGGTCTATTGTAAAGTGCTACTTCTGTATCACTGTTTTCCATTAGGAGCATGACTTTAAATTGGGCAGCTCTCTAATAATGAAATTCACCATTAAACATTTCTGGGTTCTAGAAGGTTATCATCTCAACCTTTCTCCTTACACATCAAAATACACTAACATCTTAGACACTGAAAGAGAATCTTATTTAATTCATTCAGAATCAAATATGGGGTTTACTCTCAGCAGTGAACACTCTACCTTCTAATAATGTTAAGGTGAATATTATTATTTCATGTTCTTGTTTATCATGTTTATTAAAGAAAAATTAGTCAAGAGACT
>JAQZBX010049805.1:0-10167 GCA_029593785.1 Cabassous unicinctus
AAAAGTATTTTGATATTTGGGAAGGTTTTAGATTTGATCTGTGGTTATCTTTCTATACGTACATTTTTAATGCCCTTAATCCTTAGCTTCCTTATTTATCCTTTTAGCTATTTTGTTTGTCAGTGTTAATAGTATCCCTTAACAGTCTCCTAGAGCCTATGCAAAAATTAATGAACTTTATTCTACTTTCTTCTTCCCCCTTCATATTTAATCCCCTTTTAGTTGTGTTATTTATACTTTTTCACAATATTCAAAATGTGTAAATTCATGTTCTATGCTTATCCTCCCCTTTGTTATGATCTTAGATCTACAGTTTTACTCTCTGTCTCTCTCACTCTCTCTCTCTCTCTCACACACACGCACACACACAACATTATCATCATCATCATCATCATGCCTGTTATGGTTAGTTTTCCCAGTCTTCTCTTGGTTGGATGAAAAATGTCCTTTAGTAGATTCCTGAAGAAGGGCTCATGAATACAAGATTCACTAAGTTCTGGTGTGTTTAAATTGTTTTTTCCAGAGTCTTATTACTTGAAGAACAGTTTGACAGGAAATAAAATACTTGATTCACATTTTCTTTCACTGAATTCTATGAAAATGCTTTTCCATTGGTGCATTGTTTTAGATGTTGTTTTGATAAGTTTGATACCAGTCTAAATTTTTTAACCTTATGAAGTTATTTGATCTTTTTTTGCATGTAAGCCTTGAGGGTTTTTCTTTTTGTCTTTGAATTGTAACAGTTTTTACAAGGTATGTCTCAGTATTGATCATCCTGGATTAATTTTCCCAAGAACTTGGTGGGTCATTTCAATATATAGACTCAAATTTTCTTTTATTTCTGGAAAATAGTCTTGAATTACAGTTTTAAATATTAGATGTATTATATTATTATTTTTCTTCTTCTGGAAATCCAATTTTTTAAATGTTATTTCTTCTTTGCCTATCTTCCATTTTGACCATTTTTTCCCTGATCCTTTTTTTTTGCTTCTTTCTTTATTGCATTTTCATTCTCTTGGATAGTTCCTAATTTTATTCAATACCCCTTTATAAATAATTTTTATTTGAACCTACTTTTCTCTGAACATCTTATAATCTAGTTTTGAGTAGTGGGTTCATTTTGACTATTTTTTCCTTTTCTTTCCTCAGTTCAATCAAATATCTTTTCATTTCTTCCCTCTTTTGTCTATTTATGGCTTTGCTTTCTTTTTGTGATACAAGGTGATTTTTTATATCCTTAAATGCTTGTTTAAGTACAGTTAAATTTTCAATGTTGACTTAAAATTTCCTTGTTTTTCTTTTTTGCTTCATATTTTTTATTTTTTTTAAAGAGAGAATTTTCTCCAACTGTGATGTGTTGAGTCTTGCTTTCTAATTTTTTTTATAACTTTGAATACACTTGTTAATAGTCTTCCATATATAGATATATATACACATGTAGCAAGTCAAATTTCTTTCATGAAATATGTAAATACGTGTGTGTGTGCACATGCACCTGTGTGTGTGTGAAGTGGGAAGGTATACTGTGTTCTCTATTTTCGTTTTGCACTCTTTTTTTTTCTTTCAGGACCCTAAAATTTTCTTTTTGCTTATTTTCCTTCTTACCACCTGTGGTGATTTGAAACTGTATGTACCCCAGAAAAGCATGTTCTTAAAGTTAATCCATTCCTGTGTGTGTGGATCCATTGCAAACAGGATCTTTTTAGGATGGGCTTTCTCTTTCTGCCTGTGGTTTTAGAGAAGTTACGCGACCACCTTTAGCGCTCATATGTTTCTCTGCAGGTTTTCTTGGAGTGCCCTTGCTCATCTCAAATGCTTTAGGTGAGAGCATGAGTGACAGCTCAGAGGGATTTAGTAATGTTTCCTTCTGCAAGGAATTATTTTGTTTTGTGTTTGTGTGTGTGTTTATTTTTTCTCTTTACTAGTTATTTTGAAGTTTGGACATTTGCTGTCTTCTAAATAATTTGAATGTGATTTTTTAAAAGAATTTTTTTCTCCTTGTTTTACTTTAATGTTTTTAGAGGTTATATGGGGAGATAGATCTAGATAGATGCTATTGTTTTCAGCTACTCAGAAGGCCCCATATATTACTGTAAAATGACCCTCCCATTTTATAATCAAAGATAAATACTTTGAGGCTAAATGTGTCAAAGTAATATATCCAAAATCATGCTGCTAGTCAGTGATAGAAGCTGAGAAAAAATACAGTGTAGTGATTATGAGCCCAGACCTTAGGAAAAGATATATCTGGGTTTCAGATCTTATGTCCTGGTTTTCCAGACTGCGATGACAAATGCCACACAAATGTCCCTCCCCCAAAATGGTTCCTGACTTTTCCAGGGTTCTTCCCACAATTTTCTGTTGCTTATCAAGCTAGAAAGAGCTTTGACCAACTCATCTTTGACTTACTCCAAGGAAGAGTTAAGTTTATCCTAGCATGTCAGTATTAACTTGACCCCAATTTTTTGGAAAACATTACAAGTAATATCTTTCCAATGCATTCCCATTCTCCCACTGGATGCTTAAGTCCCTCCACAGGATCCTCCAGCAATAGGTCATTCTTTTCAGTTGTGGGTCTCCAATTTTTAAAAAAAATCACTTTTTACTAAGCAGGCAGTTTTTAATTTGATGTCTGTGGCTGTACCGATGCTTTTCTGTATATGTTGACCTGACATCTCCCTCCCTTCAACTTCCATCCACTGGATTCAGTTCTATCTGCTAACAATAACTCTACTTTCCAATGCTCTGAGGACCTCAGAAACAGGTCTTGTTCACTGGTAGCTGCTATTCAAAACCAAGTGCTCAGCACAGAAATTATATTCTACCTGTCAATTAACATAACCCTAGTAAGAAGGTAAAGGTGGGACACAGTCAGCTGTCCCAAAAGACAGAGCCTTTAGACCATCTTGAACGTTACATAGCTACATACTTCTGTGGGATATAAATGTATCCTTTTTTCCATACATATGTTGTCTGGATAGATAGAGGCCCTCACAGTAGCTAACGAAATATCAAACTTCCCTTCTGGGGAAGTCCTGCTACTTTCTCAAATAAGATGGCCAAAATCTCTGGAATATATAAGCCTTGCCTAATGAAATAAACAGGCCAATAAGCTAAGCCCTTACTTTTATGCTTACACTTATGAACTTTATTCCTGTAATAATGAAACTAAGCCTAATTATAATTAATGCCTAAGAGTTATCGTCTGAAACTCTTACTCCAGTGAGGCCTCTCTCTACGCCAAACTCTACAAATAAACTCGCTACCTGGGTTTTATATGGGAGGGACACAACTCCCAGGGATGAGTCTCCCTGGTACTGAGGGATTATTACCAAGCATTAATCAGCGATGCATTTGGAAAAAGACCTTGATCAAAGGGAGGGAATATTTAATAAAATAGAGTTTTTATGGCAAAGAGATTTCAAAAAGCATTAGGAGGTCATTCCGGAGGTTACACTTATGCAGGTCTCAGCCAGACTTCACAAAATGCCACAGTAAACAAACCCTCAAACAAAAGTGCTCCTGAGGGCCTTAGGGACATCTGGACACGATAGGCAAGCCACACGGCCGTCTGAAATCAACAATCCCCTGGCAGGGTCTATTTGGGAATATCTGAAAAGCTATTTCCCCAATATAACAGTTATACTCATTTATAAATTCCCTAATCATGATTCTTCTTTAATTTGAACGTATAAATTTCAATTTACCTGTTAAATATATTTCTCAGAGACTTAAAGTCTTCCTACCCCAGTTGAGCCCTGAAATCCAGCAAATATGTGGCCAACTCCCACTCTCCAGTTCTTCAGGCCTGTCCTGGACAATTAACAAAACGATGATGATGGACCAGTTTCTTCAACTGCAAACAAAACAATTCCATTCCTCTGCCCCATAGTATCTACATCCCTTTTTTAGCCTGAAGCAGTCAGAGTGGACATCACCCCAAATCTCTCAAGATTGAGGAATGAACAAGAATATGGGAGAAGTGTAACCACTGACTAAAGCAGATTTATTGTTATTATAGTTATTATCTTGTGTTAACTGACTAACTTGTAACATTGACATAAAAAATAATTTTTTAAATAAAAAAAAAGTGCTTCATTAAGCCTTTCTTCCCAGACTGTAGAGCCTTCACTATTTTGAAAACTGGTTCTGCCCTATTTTCAGAAATAACTAAGCTTCTGCCAGATTGTCCCTAAAATAGTGTTTAGGATATTTTTCTCCGACTGCTAAGTGTATCAGACCTCTCTCAGCAATGTTCCATTTGGGATCTTCTCTAGACTCACCCCTTCCATGCAGCAGGGCTTCTTTGGCAGTGGTTTCTTTTACTGTAGGCTAGAGTACAGTTTATGGTTATTGATATAGACATGTTTCCAGCAGGGCTCAGGACCACTGATGAAGGGAATTATTTCTGATTTTCTCTTCGGCTTTCTCCTATTCAGATATTTTTCAATGGATCCTCTCATCTTCATCTCTACCCCCCACCTCCCGTTTCTGGCAGCATCTTTGTTCTATTTGATTAAGCAGGTCAGTAATACAAACTGATGAGCTGCACAGACATATGATGCAGATATAAAGGTTTCTATCAACCAAGTTTAGAATGCCCCAAAGGTTTGGAAAGAACTGTAAATAGACTTGCCGTGGAACCTCATTTTAGCAGCAAACATAATAACAAATCAGAACATTCCTAATAGACTTAGGCCACTGATATAGCTACTATACCCACCATATTTGTTAAGATGACCTTGATTTCAGATATATTTTTCCCTATTTCAGACTACATGCCATAAAGTTCTCATTTAGTCAACATAATCATCAAACCCTTGAGGCAAATGGAATTTCTATTGCTTCATAGGCCATAATTTCCTTCATAATCACCAAACGAGTGATTATCATCCACAAACCTGTGGTAGTGTTAATAGTAGGAGGAGGAGTAGCGGTAGTAATTGCTTTTATTGAGTAAATGCTTTGTGCACGTTTTTTAATTTAATCCTCACAACTATCCTATAAGCCTTCCATAGGCCATGCCTTTACTTATATTTATCATGAAATATTTCTCTGTCTCTTCATCAAACTTCTTGAAAGAGTTTCTACCTCCTGACCTTCATTTACAACCTATTGGAATTTGACTCCTGCTCTCCCCACTCTGTAGATTCTCATTATAATAGCCATCTTATTGACCAAGTGAAAGGTTTCTCTTTATTCTTCATCCTGTTAGGCGTCTTCTGAAGACTTTCACATGGTTGGCCATTCCCTTGTCCATGGAATTTTCTAATAATTATTATTACCATTTTACAAATGAAGAAGTTGTGGCTTCCATGGATTGGATAAGTTGCCCAAGGTTACACAGCCTGCAAGTGAAAGAGTCAGGTTTGGCACAAAAGTTTCTGAAAATCTAGAGTTTATGAGATTATTGCCACCACTAGGCAAATTCACATCTCCCAACTCAAATTACATAGTTCCTTAGCCTACTCTACAGCAAAGACATTAAATTCCATTCCACCTTGGTAAGTCACCTCTGTGGCCAACCATCCCTTACAGACTTGAATTTCAAGACCATGAATTAAAAATGCTACTAACTAATCACCACAATCCCCATGTAACTATGCCTCCATCTTAAATGACTTATAAGTACAACTTGCTCCAATTCCCTCAATTCTGTTCTCTCTGGACACAATCCTAAATTTGCTCTGTCACCCCTAGCACCAAATCCATACCACTACTCTGTTTCTGAAGTTACCTTCTACTGAAAAAGAGTTTTTGTCTCAGTGATACCCTTAGTGTTCTTAAAGGCTGTCTTCCTATCCACTCCCTTTACCCCTTACCCTATATTCACTACTCTACTCCTCAACAGATGATGGAGCCTTTTACTTCTCCAACACACTCGAGGCCATGGAAGTGTGAAACAACCATATTTTCCCCTCTTCTTCCTCCTTGCTCTTTTCACGCATCATCATCTCACATCCACATCTCAAGCTTGGTTGCACATTAGGATCCCCTAAGGAAATTGTAAAAATCCCAATTCCAGGAAGGACCACAGGCCAATTAAATCAGTATCTCCAGGTTTGGGATCCAGGATGCAACCATTTCTAAAGTGCCCCAGGTAATTACAGTGAGCAAGTCAACTTTGTGGACCACTGCTATAACCTCATATATTCCCAGAGCAATTTCCCAAACCAGCCTTATTATAAGGATCAATTGGGATGCTTATTAAAAAGTCATATCCCTAAGCCCTTCAGGAGGAAACACTAATTTAGTAGTTCTGGATTGGGGTGCAGAAATATATTTAACAAATACATACCAATAATTCTTGTTTTCAGACTTATTTAGGAAATATTATTCTAGACTTTTCTTTGTCATTTAAAAAATTCACACTATTGGCTTCTCTTATGATCTCAAATATCTAAATATTTCTCATTCTTAAATCATCTTCCAACATTATATATCTTCCTAAAGTTATCACTATCTCTCTGTTTTTAATCACCAAAAGTTTTGACAGTGCCTCCCATTCAGTCCTCACCTGGGAATAATCTTGTTCCCACCCACAGAACTCTATTAACACAGATGGCCAACAAACAACCCAAAGCCTTTTCAGTTTGGTTTGGTTTCTATCTGAATTCATTTCTCTGTAGCATTTGAAGTTGCCATCCCCCACTCCTGAAATAGTATTCTTCCTTATTGACCATTTTTCCTCTGTCTCTCTCTTAGTGAGTCAGATCTCTCTCTGCCCTCTCCCTAAGTATTTTTCACAGGGTTCTATTTTTCTCCCTGCTCCTTGGACACATTTCCTTTGGCTGTTTTCATCCATTTCTCATGGCTTCAACCACAGCTACATACTGATTAGTCTTAAAATTATATCCCCAGTTCTAAGCTCTACAATTTTACCTTCAACAAGCCACCTATTAACATGAAGGTGCTTCTACTTCATCATGTCCAAAAGCAAGCTCTCTATCATCCTGCCTTCATCATCTTCCTTCTTTGCTACCTCTGCTAACATCACCCTTCTTTGAATTGCTGAAATGAATTCTTAGTGCTATTGATAGCATCTGAGTTTATATGAGTCCATATATCATCAAATCTTCCCAAACTAGGACTATATAAAAGTGAGGGACCATCACCTGCTCACCTGTGTCCTGAACAATTTGTCCCAACCTTATTCCCAGCTCTGTAGTCTGAGCTCGATCAAATCTTGTGAGCTTTTCATCTCAGTGATTCATTGCCTCATTTTTACCTTTGCATCATCTTCCATACTGAACTTCTAATGACTCTTTCTATGGCAATATTCTCAGCTGTCCTCTTAGGCTATCTGTCTCCCTTGGCCATGCTGTCTTCGTTGACCCTGCACAAGTTCCTCTCAAGGTCCTATACTCACCCAAGACCAACTTTCCTGAACAGGTGCTGTGGTTACACTCCAGCTATATTTACCCTACGCCTAAGAGCAGGAGCTTGATGGATTTTACTTCTAAAGACTTTCTCACTTCTTTGTCCTTTCTATTCCCTGAGCAACTCTAATCCAGTACTTTTATTCTTTTTCTTGGACCATTATAATGGTCTCTGCTTAGTCGTTCTTTGTCTTCACACAGCCATCTGACTGCATTACTCCCCTGCTTAAACTCATTAATTTGCCTATGGACTAATAAATCTGAATTCCTTAGCATGTTATACAAATCATCTGGTCCCTGGTTCTAAACTTTTCTCCAACCCATTTTGCCCACCAAAGTCTTCTTCCCTACTCCTTGCCCCTTCATTCACTTGTCCTTTCTGTTCCTCCCCAACCACACCACACACAGACATTATAAACAACCCTCACCCACCTAGCATCTAGAATGTGCTTACCCACCCTATCCACCTACAGATTCTTGACTGTGTAGTCCCAAAGTCCCTTGATTTCCATGATTTTCTCTGACCTCTCTTGCCCTCGGAAAAATGTATTATTGTCATTTGTGCTCCTGTAATGACAGCACCTAACGTATTATAGTATAGTCACATAGTCAAATAGCTGCCATCTCCATTATGCTGCACAGTTCTTCAAATGTGGGGACTGTGTTTCATCATATTTCTCTCACAGCTAATTCTGTGCCTGACAAATAGAAAGTGCTCCATGAATGTTAATTGAATGAAATTACAGTATTGATTTTGATCAGAGATCTGCAATCTACAGCCAGTGGGCCAAACTTGGTCCACTGCTTGTGTTTATAAATAAAGGTTTTCTTGGAAAGTAGCCACTCCCATGTGCTTGCATATTGCATATGACTGCACACTACAAGGGTAGAGTTGAGTAGTTACAACAGAATAAATATGGTCTACAAAGCCTATTTACTATCTATCCCTTACAGAAAAAGTTTGCTGAACCCTACTATTAGTCATCAAAAAGTTCTTAGCAGAAGTTAAATGTAATTTTATGTATAAAAGTAAACGTTTCATTCTTGATCTCATTGTTCCAAAATTGTACTAATAGGAAAGGACATGCTAGATCCCATACGGTTAACTGCATTGAGGATAAAAATGTTCCAGTAAGTGAGGAAAAAAATCATAATTTCTGTCCAAGACTATCTCAAACTGCTCACTTCCTTCCTAGTGAGCTCTGTTCTCCTGCCATGAAGCGTGTTTCTCAATTTGCTGAGCCATTGGATGGCTTGGAATAAACTGCTCTGGAATCAGTGTCCAATGGGTTTGGAAGATTTAAAACAAGGCAAAATATTTCTCCAGGGAAATATATTTTAAAATGTGTATTTATGACTTTCCCCAGCCCAGATTCAAAAGTCTGAAATAATCAGCCAGCACCAGTGGGAAGGGGGGATACTCCACAAATGCCTTGCGTCCATGCAAGATGCTTTGGCGGGTGTTTTTGGGATTACTCATGCTGTATCTGTAGAAGGCTTGGCTCAGAATCTGGATTTTGACTACCAAAGGAGAGCTGCCTACATCACGAACATCAGTGAGGCCCGCATAGAAGTTAAAACCTTGGGGGCCCTTTCCGTGGTCCTTAATTCTGTTAATTGCTGTAGGTAAAGATTAGCTGCCCTTGTCAATTTAATTCAGCTTCAAACAAAGCAACAAGGTCAGTATATTTTCCTCTCTCTCTCTCCCCCTTTCTCTCTCTCTTTCTTTTTCTCTGCCAGCAGACAGGATTGAGTTGTCATGGAGCTCTAATAGGCAGCGCAGGGAATCATTAGTCCACCTCAACGCCCTGACTGATGGGCACTTCACTTCAATCATCTGCCCGAGCAGTGGTGGCCCAGTACTATTGACACTGTGTCAGCAGCGAGAGAAGATGCCTTAATCGGCCCCGACACCCTCTGCATTGATTTGACAAGTTGCTGTAATGACCTTCTTGTTTTTCTGAAGGATTACTGTTTACTCGGGAGGTGCTGCTGACTAAATGTACTGCATCGTCATGGAAACGGTGATGTGGAGACTGCCTCCCCATGAGGCCTGGGTGGAGGGTGACATTGATAGGAGACTGAATATTTCAATGAACTGGTCTGTCCCAATAGTGCTAATTCCAGCCCATTAATCAAACCTACTCTGAAGAGCTATCAGGAATTAAGGACCAGCATTGTCAGGTCGCCTGTAAAAGACAGTTTGCTCATTGTTTTTCCAAAATCCATGTTTGGATTTTCCTTATAGGAAAAAAAAGTGCTGTTCATGGTGGCCACCTCTTGAGATGACCTGGAACTTATTGCCATTTATATACTATTTAAGGAGGCTGCCTCTTCATCTACATACATGGCCTCACATTGAAAGAAGGGATAAAAATGGAAGAACACAACACTTTGAGCCCTTTACCATGTAATTGACAATGTATTTAGCACTGTTATAAATATGAATAAGAAGAAAAATAGCTTTATAAATATTAACTATTATTACACAATCCATCGATTTCTTAAGGTAAACAATTTTCTCATCTCTGAAATCAGGTAATCTTATAAATCAATCGCAGTTCACATTTGCTGTCAGCCAGGTGGCAGTTGTGACATAGTTAAGAGAAAACCTTCCATTGACACCTTCTATTGGGAGTAAAAATACAACAGCACAGGTGCATCAAAGTGTTTCACTATTTCAGATTTTGCAACAAGTGCTTTATACAGATTACCTTGAATCTTTTTAAAAATCTTATATAATTACATATTGCATTTGGCTGCAAGAAACAGAGATCTGACTATAGAT
>JAQZBX010049806.1:0-19827 GCA_029593785.1 Cabassous unicinctus
CCCAATTAAAAGTGTTCAAAAAATTTGAATAAACACTTCTCCAAAGAGGAAATAAAAGTAGCCAAAAAGAACATGAAAAAAATGCTCAACACCACTATTAGGGAAATGCAATTTAAAATTAAAAAGTCTATTCCAAGTGAGCCCTGTTCTGAGGGAAGGGGGATGGAGGAGTAGAATAGATCAAACAGGGGGTATTTAGTGGGCAGTGTAAGTGTCTACACTATCTTACAATGATGGAAGCAGGAAGTGGAAAATATCAAAATTTTAAAAAGTGTACAGTCTAAAAAGTAAACCATAATGAAAACCTATGACCATGTTTAGAAGCTAGGTTTTGCGATTTGTATATCAGTTATAACAAAGGTACCATCCACATATAAAACATATTAACATGGGTGAGAGGAAAGGGGGAGGATGTCGGGTATATGAGAGTACCTTTTATTCTGTGTGTGATTTTGCTGTGACCTAAAACTTCTTTGAAAAAAAGATGATAAAGAGTAAGACACTGGGGAATGAGTGGGGTAAGGTGCCACAGTACAGACAGGACACCACATATTGTGGTGATGAAGGGAAAATTTTCACAAAAAAATTTTTAAATATTTTTCATTATGTTTTAGTATCTCAAACTTTTAATTTAATTTTATTTTTAGTTTTTTAAAAAATTTATGTATGTTATTTCTTACACTTAAGCTTATTATTATTTCATGTTCCTATTAATTTGGCTATTGTAATGGCTTCATTTTTGAAGAAGCTTTGGATCACAGAAAGTTTACAACCGGGCTGGGAGATGATTATTTGTGTGTGGTGTCAGGTGTAGGAGATGAGTAGGATGAAGTTCACCGAAGCATACATATAAGGTATATGAAAATGTTCAAGGGTTCACAGGGCATTGTTACAGAGTGCAGAGACTCACACAATAACTGAAAGAATATTGAGTTCCCATACTGGAGAGCTCTGCCACATTCTCTAAGGGAGCAGTAACAGTCCCCCAAGTGCAGGGGCAGTGATTGGTGAAAGAGGGTGATCCACTGATGGGCCTTTGATATTGATGACAAGGCTTTTGAGCCTTTGCTATTGAAATTGAAACTTAGCCTATTGTTATGGGGTGCCAAAGGGTTGCCTACTGAGAGCCTCCTTGTTGCTCAAATGTGGCCTTTCTCTAAGCCAATCTCAGCATATGAATGCATTACATGCCCCCAGCATGGGACATGACTCCTGGGGATTAGCCTCCCTGGCACTGAGGGATTTCTACCAAGCACCAACTAACAATGCAACTGGAAAAAGACCTCTAGTCAAAGGAGGAAAATTTAAAGACAAATGAATTTATATGGATAAAAGACATCAAAGTGATTTGGGAGGTCATCCCAGAGGTTAACACTTATGCACATCTCAGCAGGATCTCATAGACTGCCAAAGTGGATACTACCCCAAATAGTGGGGCTTCTGAGGGCTCTGGAGGCAGCCAGGTCCTATGATCAGGGCAGATAGCTCCAGATTTTGGTGCCTTGTCAGTGGGCCCTACTTTGTAGTTTGTGCTCCAGAGAGAGAGAGATTTACTCAATTATGTCTTCCCTGCACATGGCTCTTCTGTCCCTTCTATTTAAACCTACACTTGGTGCTGGAGTTTGTAGGTGCATGTCCAGAGACTCAAGTCTTTGGGGCATATGGTTATCACTATAGCTTCTGTTTAGCATTTATGTAGTCTATGAATCTTTAAAAAAATAAAAAAATATATAAAAAAAAATATGCTGGTACATGGGATAATTACAACTAATGTAACATATGGATTATAATAAACAGTAGTATTATTTAAAAAGTGTCCAATTCTGAGGAAAAAGAAAGAGAAAATAGAACCACCATATAAAAGAGAATTTGAATATGATTAAGTGCTGATCTCTCATCTGAAACCAAGAAACAGTGGTATGAAATAGGGTGCTAAAAGAGAAAAACTTCCAGCCAAGAATTCTCTATCTAGCGAAGCTGGCATTCAAAAATGATGGCGAATTCAAAATATTCACAAGAAAAAGAAGTTAAGAGAGCATGCCAATTATAAACCTGCCCTTCAAGAAATACTAAAGGGAGTACAGCAGGGAGAAATGAAAAAAAATTAAAAACACGAGAGAGAGAGAGTGAGTTGTAGGAGAGTGTAAGAAAAAAATTAAAAAAAGAGAGAAATGAAAACAATATATGGCATACATGAACTCAAAGAAAATATGGCTAACATAAGTAATTCCTTGACAGAAATCACAAAGAATGTTCATGGATTATACTCAACAGTCAAGAGACATTGATTGCAAGGTCCTGTAGATGATTCACTTCATTATTTTCCAAGGGTTTTATGGTCTTGCCTCTTATATTTAGATCTTTGATTCATCTTGAGTTAATTTTTGCATAAGGTGTGAGATGATGTTCCTTTCTCATTCTTTTGGTTAGTGATACACAATTCTCCAAGCACCATTTGTTGATGAGGCCATTCTTTCCCAGTTGAGTGTGCTTGGAGGCCTTGTTAAATATCAGATCGCTGAATATGTGAGGATCTATATCAGAACTCTCAATTCAGTTCAATTGGCCAGAATGTCTATCCCTGTGGCAATACCATACAGTTTTGACCACTGCAGATTTGCAGTATGTGTTAAAGTTAAGTAGTATGATTCCAACGATTTCGTTTTTTTCCAATGTCTTTGACTATTTGAGGTTCCTTCCAAATAAATTTCATAGTTCTTCAAATTTAGTGAAAAATGTTGCATTGATTTTTATAGGGATTGCAATAAATCTGTAGATTAGTTTGTGTAGGATTGACATCTTAATGATATTTATTCTTCCTATCCATGAACAGGGAATGTTCTTCCATTTATTTAAGTCTTCTTTGATTTGCTTTAATAGTGCTGTGCATTTTCCTGCATATAAGTCATTTACATCTTTAGTTAAATATATTTAACTAAATATATTTCTAGGTATTTGATTTTTCAAATCCTATTTTAAATGGTAGCTTTTCTTGGTTTCGTCCTCAGATTGCTCATTATTGGTGTAGAGAAATGCTACTGATGTTTGCACTTTGATCTTATAATCTATGACGCTATTGAACTCTTTTATATGTTCTAGAAGCTTTATTTTATATTTCTCAGGGCTTTCTAGGTTTAGGATCTTGTGGTCTACAAATAGTAAAATTTTGACTTCTTCCTTTTCAATCTGGATGCCTTCTATATCTTTTTCTTGCCTCAGTGCTCAAGCAAGTCCTTTTAAGACAATGTTAAATAGGAAAGGTGATAGTGGGCATCCTTGTATTGTTCCCAGTCTTAGAGAGAAAGCTTTTTAGGATTTGACCATGTATGTGATGTTTGCTGTGGGTTTTTCATATAAATTTACTAAAAAAATTTCTTTCAGTATGCTGAAATTTCTTTGTGGTACACAATATGTTTGCAAAAGAGAATCCATAAAGAAGGAATTAAATGTGTAATTTACATATATATTTTGGGGATTGTTTAAAAAAATCTTAAAGACTTTTAAAGTACTCACTGTCTAGTCTATCCTAATATTGATCTTCATGATAATATTGTTGGTTATAGTTTTAGTTATTCTTAGAATAATTAGATGTTATGAAAACAACTGAAATCTCTTATCAGTTACACTGTTTTGTTCTGATGCTTCTCTAAAGAGCGTGCAGTCACTGTATTGTTAACAAAAAGGGACTTTAAAGGAAATGCAAGTCAACATTTTTTATGATGTTTTGCCTGTTGATTAACTATAATCTTGGTAAAAAAAGGAAAAGTAAAATGAAATAATTTCTAATGTAAGTTGTAGTTTATAATCTCAACAAACAGCTTTACTCAAGGAAATTAAGGCCTAGATTGTAATCTCTTGCAGAGTCACATTTATTCCTGATCTCTGATCTCTGATTGGCATTTCTAAATCCTGAGAAACTTTGCTCTTTATGTACAACCTAATACCTCTCTAGAATTTTTTTTAGCACCCGTATGACGCCTAACCCAGCCCTAAAATTGATAAAGAAGCAACCCTATGGCTACACCCAAAAAATAGAGTGGCCATAGAGGAGGTGCCACAGGGTGGTGCCTGGCTAAGGCACTAAGCATCCCTATTAAATATTCTGAACTAGTTCATATCATACAAGATTGTGAGGCATAGTCTCGGCTTTGGCTACAAACTGTGCCTTACAGCAGTGGAAATATCATTAAAGTCATATACTAAGGGGATGGACTTCAGTGTTGTTGGACTCCCTTGTGCATTTTAACCAGACCCCAGTGCCATGTATGGCGCCTCTCCATTTGAGTTATTGGCTAGATTGGTCAACACAACCCCTAAAACAATAAAGGTATCTGCCACATATTCTGTTCAAGCCTCCTGCAGCTCTCCCAGCCAGTGATGGCTCAATATCACTGAAGAATGCTAGTTTAGGGAATGAGAAGAATCTAAAACCTGGCAGAAAAACATGGCCATGAAACACATGTCCATGGAATTCCACCTGGAAATCCTGAAGGAAAGACCCCACAAGAAGACTGTTGGAAGAATCCCATGAAAACCTCCCATTTAGAGCAAGATTTCATCCAGAATCTAGGAAAAGCCCCAGATATTCTCAAGGGACCTTATCATTGCCCCCCCCCCTTGGGGAATTGATGGGTGGGGTAATCAATCAAAACATCCATCAACTGGGAACCCTCCCCTGAACATTAGCAAGAGGGAGGAATAATTAATGGTTTCAAAGGTAACCACACAAGCAGAAAGTTCTCTGTCCCTTATCTGCCTGATCCCGCCCACAAGTACACCTGGAACCCATAATCTGTAATTTTCTCCTATTTCTATTTTCTTCTCTCATCTCTTTAATAAACTACAGTTCTAAGTAAACTGGCATTCTTAAGTTCCTTTAGGTAACATAGCCAAGATCCTAGAGGAATCTGGTGACATCCTGTCATTGACTCAGGCTGGCTCTGTTTCATAGTGTCACTGGGTGCTATGCACCAGGCCAGTGGAACACTTTAGCCTACCTTCCAATGGTGCTGCAGTATTCTGGCTGTGTGAAAAATATACCTAATGGAGAAATAATTTACAGAGTAATGTGGGCAGAACCTAAACAAATACAGTTGGCATTACAATCTGCTTCCATGGAGGGAAAACATGCATTATATTGCAAATTTTGAGCTTAAATATATTAACTGCACCTCAAAGAAAAACTCCTACTTTGATTAGTATTAAGTATTGTACATGTTGAATATGATAATATCTCCTCTATACTGGATCATAGGTAGAAGGATATTGAACATGTTAAAAATCTTGGAAAACTTGATTCATTTTCTGAGTAGTTGATGAACTTGCCTATGAAATGGAGAGTGGCCCTTTTAAGGTGCCTTTATTCTTCTTGCCATGTGATTGTCTTGCTGTTGCCTATAGTGTATTTGTGGGTTTATATCTAGAGCATCCCCTAAAATAATATGGATATTTTCTTCATCCATGCTCAGTAGGAAATAAGTACCAATGAGAACTTCACCCACTTCCTTCAAAGGAGGAATGCTTACAAAACAGTCCTTCTTAAGAAGAAGAAGAGTATAATAAGAAGGGGGGACTTGGAATCTGGAAAATGTGCTTATTAAATATTTCTTAAGCAGCTCTGAAAAATTCAAATACCTTTCCCAGGTCTAGTTGGACTATTTTTGGGGAAGACTTCCCCAGTTCCTTGTTTTTACATTTGCAACAAATCACCTTCTCACCAAGAGACTTGCTTCTCCTTTGTAGAACCGGATCAGGTGGGCCTTTCTATTGGAAATAGCCATGCTTATGGATAACATCACCAGTTGTTCAATTTTCTCAGAAACCCCCTGTAGGTCAATTGTCTATGTCTTTTGCAAAGCGCTATGTAGGTCACCGTTTTATTTTGCTTAACATGACTTATACTCTCTGTGTGTTGAGTGGCTCCCTCATTGGAATATGTGTTCGCTGAGAACAAGATTCTTTTGTTCACTCAGTATTCAGTGCCCAGGGCATCAATGAATACATGCGGAAGGAGGAGCAGACTTGAATGTACTCTTGGCTCCAAAATCCCACAAAAAACCCACCCCAAATGGGCATGCTGTGTTTTGTTTTGTTTTGTTTTTTTCCTTTCTGATTTTGGTGTTTTGAATTCATTCAGTGACCAAAAGACCTTTGTGGGGGAAGGGAGAGGGTGGAGAGGCAAATATAAAACTTTCACTACTTAGTCCTCTTCTTGAATATTTAACAGGGTTTGGATCCTTCCAAGGCTAAGGGACTTGGCTCACCGCCCTATATTACCAGAGTTTTGACAAGTTTCAATAGGACAAAAACTATAAGGTGGTGGTTCTTAAGGAGGGGGTGGGAGCTGTTTTGCCCCGCAGGTAATATTTTCCGGAGATATTTTTAGTTGTTACACGTGGGGCGATGGCAGGGATGCTTCTACAAATCTCACCAGGAAGGTATCCAGATTTAGCAAATAAAAATACAGGAAGGTAGCATCCCCAGATAAAATACAGGGCGCCCGGTTTAAACTTGAATTTCAGGTTAGCGACGGTGTAAATCTAAAATTCAAATTTAACTACGAGTCCTGTATTTTATCTGGCCACTCTTCCTACAACGCACAGGACAGCCTCCCATAACAAAAAGTTATCCTGCACCAAATGACAATGGTGTGAAGATTGGTAAACTGCTCTAGAGCAGTGATTCTAACTTCAGTTTGCATCACAATCAACTTGTGGGCTTGAAAAGCACAATTGTTGGTCCTGTTCAGTTTCTGAATCACTAAGTCTGGAGCGGACCCCGGGATTTGCATTTCCATTAATTTCCCAGGAAATGCTGCTGTTGGCCTGAGGGCCACATTTTAGTAACTGCCACCCTAGAGAGAAAAAAGGATTCGTGTCCTGGGGAGAAGGAGAGAGGAAACTGTCTAAGCGATATTGGGATCAAGGACCGGAGTGAAAACGGCGGAAAAACGCCGGCTCGGGCGGAAGGGGTACTTCTCTATTACCTTCCCCGCCGGCCCCAAAGCACTTCCGGGGCTGTTCTAGGCGCCGCGGAGGCCACGGCATCTCAATGGTACCTCTTCATAGGGGCTGTACGGGGCAGGGGGCGTGACCAGCGCGCCAGGGGCGTGGACGGGGTTCCATGGGCGTGGCCAGGATGCGGCAAGGGATGGGTGCCCGACATTGCTCGGCCGCAGCGCTGGACGTCAGCGCTTTGCGGCGCTCGGTGCTCGGCGATGCTGGGGGCGTTCTGTGGGCCCCAGAGGCACCCGCTCGGCCTTTTTGCAGGTAGGCGTCCTCCGGAGGTTTGGGTGCAGGCGTGGATGGCCCTGATGTTGCGTTTTCTCAATGGCGCCCGGGGCGCTCGCCCTTCTTGCCGATGGCGGGCGGCCTGATCCCTGCTTACTTAGCTATCTGGTCGAGGCAGGGAGTGGTGTCTGTTTCTGACTGCGCAAGGCCTGTCCTGGGGTGGGAGGGACAATGGGTCTTCCGGGTGCCATTCTCTGAGGACCGCTGAGGGGCGCTTTCACGGCCAGGGTGTGGGACCTCATGCGGCGCCGGAGGGCGGGGGAAGCGGGGGGCGAAAGAGCTAGAAGTGGGAGCCGGATGGCCTAAGATTGTTTCGGGGGCAGGGCATCGCGGGGCGGGACTTCACGAGGGCTGGTCTTCACGGGGGCGGGGCCTGGCTTTGAGGCAGCGGAGGGCGGAGCTAGAGGTGGGTTCTGATTGGGCTGTGGTGCTGCCGGGGGGAGGGTCCTCACGGGGGCGGGCCTGGCTTTGTGTCAGCTGAGGGCAGAGCTAGTGGTGGGATTAGGGTGGGCTATGGTGGTGCCGGGGGCGGGGCCTTGAGGGGGCGGGGCCTGACGGCTCGGCAGCGGCGGGCGGAGCTTGAGGTGGGAGCAGGATGGGCTGTGGTGGTCCGGGGGCGGGGTCATGGTTGGCCCGGTTTGGGCTGCCGCAGGACAGGACAGCATCTGGGGGTCAGTGCCCTGCCCCATCCACTCCTAAGAGGGATGGATTCCTTTCTGGGGAGGTGCTGGGTGCTGGCATTGTTGCTGCCTGGGTGTTTCTTTGGGCTCCCTGAAGTTTCACAGGGTCTTTGTTTTCCCTTTTGCTTCTTTTTTGTTTGATTTTGAGGTGGGGAAGGAGAAGAGTGGAGGGAGCCCGTGTTTCTTAAAGGCCTTTCTGAAGTCTCTGGCCCAGCTCTGAGATACTTTTATTTATAAAATGTTTTAATTTTGAAGGAATTTCAACATTTAGAGAAGTTGCAAAACTGGGACAAAGACCTCATTCTCTTCAATCAGGTTCTTGAACATTAACCTCATTTTACCTAAGGACAGTACAGTTAGCAAGGCTACGACATCAGCATTGATACAGTACTGTTATGTACAGACCATAGTCATGTGTCTCTACTTGACACAACCATTTACATTTTTTTGGTACAGGATCCAGTTCAGGACTGAGTAAGTGTCTCTTTGGAGAAATTTACATGTTAAACAGTGGGAGCCACTTACTATCTCCTCTCCCCTGTCTTCTTCAGAGCGGCCCTCCTGCCCTGGAAGCTCTAGATTTCAAATAAAGGTGTCTTGTTGTTGGGTGCCAGGGCCAGTTGAGACTCTCCAGCTGGGCCTTTGGATGGCTTTGGCACAGATGACCAACCTCGGTTCTTTACCCAGGTGCCCCTTGGTCAACAGCCTTCTTGTGGTTCCCCTTCTACTCCCTCCTACCTCTCAGGCCATCCTCCTGCCGCCCATCCTTGGTAGCCCTGGCATAGCTGCAGTTTTATACTTACTTACCTGGCATCTAGTAGACACTTGAGATGTTTATTGAATGGATGAAGAAGTGATGGGGTGCTTTATTTTACTGCCCAACAGCCTCTCTGGATCTTAGTAACATTGTAACTTTGTTTTACTTTGTAGAGGCCATTGTTACTCATGTCCCATTACTCTCTTGGTTCTGCAAGACCCCTCAAGAAGGTTGGAGGGCCTGGGGAGCATGGAAAGGGAGAAATGGACTTCTGTCACCTTTTCCTCTGCTCTGAGTCCACTGTGTTAGACTACTGACACACATTTCCTATGCAGGGTTTCAGAGACTCTTTAAGAATATGTTTGATTAGAATCAATCATATCAAGCATTCTGGTTATTTTCTGAATAGCTGTCCCAAAGCAAAAAAGTGAAGATGAAAATGAAGGCCTGCTCCGGGATGAGGTGGGTGGGGTGCTCAGCAGCACAAGTAGTTCAGCTCAGTGACTATTTATTGAGTGCCTTTTGCATGTCAGGAGCCATGCTAGCTTCTTGGCATGAAAATATGCCTTGCCATCCAGGAGTACATAGTGGGTCATTTCAGTCTAACGTGATAAGAGGTGTGATAGAAAACCCTTGATGGATGGAGAAAGATGTTTTAAAGCATGGACCGAGGCCAGGTTGAGGATGCTGGGGAGACGCTAGGGGACCAGGCTATGAGTGGCCTTGACCTTACTCTGGAATCAGGTTAAACAGTGACCTGGGGAGTTTATCAGTAGGCTCTGAGGACAGGTTGGTGTTGGAATGACCAACACCAGCTGTTGGTGAGTGGACGACAGCCTGCCTAAGACACAATAGAGGAAAGAAGATGAGCTGCCAAAGGGCAGAGCATCTCTGAACAGGTACTGCAGGTTATGGTCCCTGCCCCAAACCGGGCCAGATATGGGTAAGAAGTCAGAACGTTTGAATTTTATGAATTGCATAAGTGCCCCTTAATCAAGCATAGTACTTCTGTAGCAAAACATATGCATATCTACAGTAAGTGGTATCCATGAGGACTCTAAGGAACCTTTGGCCAGGGTTTGCTGCAGACTTTTGAAAAGCATTCAGCTTTCAGAACACTTTTGGATTTAGAAATTTGGGTGATAGGCTGAGGATCTGAAATGATAGCCGACATGCATTGAACTCTCATTATCCCTCTGTATTAGTCAGCCAAAGCGGTGCTAATGCAAAATACCAGATATCTGTTGGTCTTTATAAAAGATATTTATTTGGAGTAGAAGCTTACAGTTACCAGGCCATAATGCATAAGTTTCTTCCCTCACTAAAGTCCATTGCCACGTGTTGGAGCAAAACAGCTGCCGAAGGTTGCCAGGGTTCAGGCTTCTTGGGTTCCTGTCTTCCCGTGGCTTGCGTCTCTCTGGGCTCAGTCTTACTTTGTGCCACAAGGCCAGCTGTAGACTATCAGGCAAATGGCTTGCTTCTCTTCCCAGGGCCTTCTCTTTTTCCTCAGGACCAAGTTCCTACTTCCTGGGGCTCCAGCTCAAGACTCTGCATCACAACTCCAACTCAGAAACTGCTCCAACACTGTCCTTTGCGATGCCTTTTATCTTCAATTCCCCACCTACAAAGGGGAGTAGCTTAACACAAAACTAGAGGGGTCTTTCATAATGCACGTCCATATGCAGGTGGGGAAGGCTTGTGAGGGGCAACGGGACTTCTAAAATAAGATTTACTGGTCAGTCACCAGTTCACAACCAGTTTCAAGGCTTGCCTTTTTAACTATCCAGGAATGCTGCTGCAGTTTAGGGAGTGGGAAAGAGCAGGAAGGATTGGGGGGGAATGCAAAGTCCTACGCCACAATCCACTGTCTTCCCACAACTTTTAGAGCCTTCCGCCACCTCTTCTGCATGAATCCTTGAGGAGGGTTATAAATGGTAGGACTGTGATGCAAGACCACAGCTTCAATATAAACAGGCCAAGCAATACAGGAGTTTGTGGGCTCTGAGAGTTGCCTCCAAGAAGAGTGGCTCTTATTGGCAGTCTTTAGCCTATTACTCCAATTTGTCAAAGATAAGGAAAGTATTTTCCAGGGGAGACCAGAGCTGCCCAATGCTGGCACGTATCCACACACCCAGCAGTTTGACTGTGGGTGGTTGCCACAGTGGCAGCCCAGTCAAGGAAGACATTAGACAGAGTCTAGACATGAAGTCATGTGAGCCTGGAAGAGAGGCCTAAGGGCACAAGCACAGATGTTTAGGGGGTACCTGGAGGGAGAGTAAAATTATAGTGGAACTTTCTCCCATAGGCCTAGGATCCGGGCGTGGCAGCTCCTTGGCCACTCACTGTGTGTAGCCACAGAGCTGCTGCTTCAGCACCTTTAGAGCTGGTTCCTGGTGTCAGAGTCACTTAAAAATTCTAGTTTATGCACAAAAAGCAGATCACAGGAATAAATGTGACTGCTCCAAGAGCTTATATTCTAGGCCCTAATTTCCTTATAAGTATTTTAAATAAATCTGCTTCTAGAGATCATTATAACTTCAGACTATAGTAGAAGTTTTCTTTTGTTTTACTTTTATAGTTTTAACAAGATTATGTATTTCACATCACATTAAAATGAATAGCTTCCATATTGTTTGTTGTAAGATACGCAGTGTTCGCGAATATACTTCAGCAGTACAGGAAAAAAAAATTTTCACAATTATTTTACAAAAACCAAAGAATCCCAATGGAATCAAGATTATTTTTCCCCTACCACTAACTTAATATGCAGTTTGAGATGGTGTCTAACAGGTTTCTCTGTTATGAAGTTACTTTTTGTTTTCAGTAGCAACTCACAGATTTCTACTTGATTATGGCTTCCTGGAATCAGCTATTTACATGGAAATCCTTCAGTTTAGAAAATGATTTTAAAAACTTCCTACAGCCTATAACTTCCTATAACCTCTTATAACCATTTATAACCATTTAAACAGACTAGTTACTTCACCTCAAGACAAATTTCACCTTTAAATAAGCTTATTAAATTGCAGTCAACAATAGACGAAATTTACTTTCCCAAACCCTCTACAACTTTTCATATCCATTCAGGTCTTGTCCTACATAGTCCCACTCTCATAAAAACAAGCTGATTTATCTTAGGACAAAAACACGCTGTCTTAAACTAGCTTTTTAAATTTTAGTCAGCATTGACTATGAATTCACTTCCACCAACCTTTTACTTCTTTCCATATCCATTTAAGTCTTACATCTCTCATGCAGTTCTTTAAAAAAAAACTAGTAATTTCACTTTAGGATAGAACTATATTCTTTAACTTAGTTTCATTAAGCACAAACAGCTTTCATCATCTTAAAGATCTAATAAATATAATATTAATTTATTTTATTACTGTCTGTATATACCCAATTGAAACAATTATAGTTCATGTAAGAAATGATTTTTTCTCTTCCTCTATAGGAGGCTAAAATCTTTTATCCATAATATTATAAAATTATGAACAATCTCAAAAGCATACTGACAATTAGGCTCTGGAATATATATATGTTATAATTGTTTAATTTATTTCAATCATAATTTAGAAAAACTTTTCAGTATCTTTCAAGGATGTTTTCTTAGTAAAATTTGGCATTTGGATTATTAATGTCATCTGAAGGCTGTTAACAAATTTAAATTGGGGAATTACAGGGATCAGCTATGTAAACCAAGGTTTAGTCTATAACATTCCCTCTGTCGCTGTTAATCTTAACTCCCAGGCCTAGTAGACAGAATTCTAAGCTAAACTCACAACTCCCCATCTTTTCACATAACCCTTCCCCCATAGCTTTCTCATCTGGTTTTAATGAAAGCCTGGAAAACATTCAAGGTTAGGAGAAGACCCTGGGGGCTGATAGGTCAAGGAGCCTAGGAAACACCTTTTTTCTTCTTCCAATAGTTTCTATATTCAGGTTTCTCTGTGGCCTTCTTTTCATCCTGCTCTGTTTTTCTAATTTGGGGCTCCAAGAGTACTCATTTACATATGTGTGTATGTAGATATAAGCATTTATTTAATTTTTACAATTTGAATAGAGCTTTCAAGACTTTTCATTCTCTATTTCACAAATAGAGAGACACACAAACAGAAAATTTGCTAGTTTGACTCATAATTCTCACTCCTTTGGTATGGTTGTCTTCAGGTTTTCCATCATCCCTCACTTCCAGTTTTTAAACTTTTTAAGACCTCCTCTGGGGTCAGTGTTGCCTGCAGTGTACAAGCTTGTTCTTGGAAATAATTTTATAGAAAAAAATGGGGAAAAATTATCTGGGCACTATTTGGTTAGCAGGTTTTTAGCAAGGGAAATACACTCAGGAGGATATGCTTTAAATATTTTGGGTTAATTCAGTAGTTAGGCTCCCTTCCCACTGGGCCCTTCTATTTCAGGTTCTTTTGGTTACTGCCCTGTGGTCCTTGGGGCTTTCTAATTCCTTAAGAATGTCAGGGGTCTTAACCTTTTGTTCTAACCCTGCTTTAATTGACCTCAGTAGTGACCTTTGCCCTTGAAGCACCAGCCTTTCTCAACTTGGCTTTTAAGGAAAGCTGAGAGACTTTTCCTCAATTCCTGCACTACTTCACTTATTCCCTATAAATTTCAATTGCCAGTTGGAGCAATTAAGGTTTTTGTCTTCTTTTGGGTCTCTATAGAGTGGGATATATTTTCCCAGTTATATAAATCTGACATGGGGAATGGGGTAAGGATGCATACAAATTCTTTGTTCCTAGAGGCGTTTCCCAGAGTAGAAATTTTGCTGGCTCAGAGGCTGATTTTAGAGAGCCATCCTGGCTGAACTGAGAGACAGGATTGTCCTTTACAGACTCCTACCCCAGCCATTTTCCTCCTTTTATCTAGCTGTTCTGAGAGACCTGTCACTAAAGTGGAGGTGGAAGTCTGCATATCCCTTTCTATTTGTAACTCTTCCCTTAATTTCTTTGTCTTCCTCGAGACATTCTGCTGTGGCTGCCCATACCACCTATAACAATGGCTAGCTGACTCCTGCATCTGTGCATCTGCCACCCTTACTAAATTTCAAAATCTTTTGTCTTTGAAACACACTGTTTAGTCCATCTGGTGTCTTCAGGGTGTCCCTGTACTCACGCAGTGGACCAAAGCAGTTAAGCAAGCGGGTGACCCCACCTTACATGGAGGAAGAAGGCCACCCTCAGATATTCCCCACTTGGATTCCCCGCCCTGGGTCATACTGTGGTCTGAAGTACCCTGCCAACTACACCAATTTGATAATGAGCAAATGTGTTTCCTTTTCCCAGTGCACCTTAAAGACTAATTCCTGAGGCACTGAGTTTTCAAAGAGAGAAGGAGCTTTTTTGTTTGCACAAGCAAAGGAGGCCAGTGGCCTTGTGACCCCCAAAACTGCCTCTTGGATCTGCAGACATTCTATTTTATAACATCAGGGTGCTGTTTGGTAATTGGGGTACAGCTGGCACAGGTTCCTTCATTATAAACTTTAAGGGACTGAACAGGATGGGGGTGGGCACTAAACCAGGATATGTCACAAGGTTCTGGGATAGCATAGTACAGAACAAAAATCAGTTACAAGGTTTTCCATATGGATATTAAACAGAAGTCAGTCTAGAATTACCATCACAGTATTAACCATACACAAAGGTGAGTGTAGTTCTGGAAAAACCATAGACAAGGATAAGGTCAGTCTAGAATTACCATCACAATAGCATACACAAGGGTGAGGCTAAATCTAGAGTAACCATAAATGGGTGAGACCTGTTTAGAATGACCATCACAATAGCAGTTCTAGGCTAGGCTAAGTCTAGCCAGGTTACCTTTGGTATTATAATATTAAAGCATTTATATAAGGATTTAGTAATCATAATTATATGTTGATTTTTAACCCTCAGTTAAACTTTAGAGAGCCAGCATCTCCTGGGAACTCATCAAGGACCTTCATCAGAGCCCCTGGTTTGCAGCTTGCCCTATGGAGTTTAGACTTGTGCATTCCCATGGTCACTTGAGAGAATTTTATAAAATCTCATGCTATTTACCAGTATCTCCAGTCAGTTGTTTCCCTAGAGAACCCTGACTAATACACTGTGTAAGGATCATACTTTCCTCTTTCTTTGTATGCCTTGTAATTTTGCATTGATAACTGGGTGTTTTGAGTATAATTTGTAAATCAGATTCTCTCTCCCCTTCCCCATGGTTTTTTTTTTTTTTTTGGTTGATTGTTGAGCACTACTGTTGTCCATTTGGTTGGTCACTTTTCCAGACTACTTTTGCAAAGACTTTATTAATCATCATGTGTGGTCCCTGCAGTCTCTCTCTGACAGATTTCCTTAAGTGCCTGGAGCCAAAAAAAGAAAAAAGAATGCTACTCCCCCCTGTCTTTGCACCTTGGCTGTGAGCTGGGAAATGCCTTCACTTCTCAGCTTTAGCCTTTACCACCTTCCTATGTGGCACCCCTCTCTGCCAGGCGGTGCAGACCTAGGTGCCTCTCAGGTCTTTTCTGAGCATGCATCTGGTTCTGGACATGCGTGTTGCAATTCGTTTTCATGGTGTACGTGGTTAGTCGTCTTAGCCCTTATCCCTTCAAGAAACTTCCTCCTCAGCCTTCTCCTTCCCAGGATTTTGGATATGTCTGCTCCTTCCCCCATTCACCATTCCTTTTTCTAGGTGAGCACAGGCAGTGTATGTTTTTAAACCTTTTGAGAGATTACACTGTCCCCTGGAAAACTGCTCCAGCCTGATGTGCGATGTGAAACAAAGGTCAAACTCTGTTCTAGTTCCTTAAGAATCCATCAGGTCAAAAATGCTTAGCCACAGTATTTAAGAACAAGGTCCGTATTAGCCTCCTGGCACCACCAAGCCACACCAGGGATGCACAGGGCACCATCTGCATAACCACTGCTGTCCTGCTGGGTAACGGGAGGGATGCTGAGTGAAAATGTCACACTTGCTTACCCCAAATTCAGCTTCCTTTTTCTTCATTAGGAAGCTCTCTGGTTGGTGAAAGTTTTAGATTAATTCCAGAGTTCCTAAAGTAGTCCTTGTCAGTCTTTGCCAGTTTATGGTTATTTCAGTGGAGGAACCAATTCTTTGAGTGCCCTGTTCCACCATTTTTTGTGTGTATGTGTGTCCTCTGGCAAATGTTTCACCAGAGAGTGCACTCAGAAGGGGCATTGCTGGGTTGACAGTTTGCCCATGTTCAGCTTCTGAGGTATTCCCTAGGTGTTCACAGCCCTTGGTGTTGGCAGAGATAGAGTTCCATTAGGTTAATAGGTGGGAGATGGATCGTTTCTATGGTTTTAATTTGTATTTCCCTGTTTGCTGACAATGTATGGACTCAAAATAATTATTGACCATTTAGGTTTCCATTTTTGTTGTCTCCTTTTGACATTTTTGCGCATTTTTTTCATTGGGTGTTTTGTCTTTTTTCATTGTTTTTTATAAATCTTTATGTGTTTTGAATATGGTTTCTTTGCTTGTTATATGCATTGTGTACATCTTCTCAGTCTCTGGTTTTCATTTTTGTTGTTGATGCTTTATTGTATAAATGTTACATTAGTTATTTATTGCTTCATCCTGAATTACCCCCAAGCTT
Organism: Cabassous unicinctus; assembly: GCA_029593785.1. Classification (NCBI taxonomy): domain Eukaryota; kingdom Metazoa; phylum Chordata; class Mammalia; order Cingulata; family Chlamyphoridae; genus Cabassous; species Cabassous unicinctus. The sequence goes on from JAQZBX010049806.1 coordinate 16,330, forward strand.
AGAAACTTAAACCAGCAAACATTTCTTATGAATCAAAGGTTTAGGGTCATGAATCAAAGGTTTAGCTGAGCTCCTCTGTCTCAGTATCTCCCGCGAGGCAGCAGTCATGCTGACACCAGGGCCTGTAGTCTCATCTGAAGGCTCAATTGGGTGGGTGAAGGAGGTTTGGAGGTTTCCATAGGATTTAATTCTTCATGGTTTGTTGGACTGAGGGCCTCAATTTCCTCTGGTGTTTGCCCCATGGGCCTTTCCAAAAGGCAGCTCAGAATTGGGCAGTTTACTTCCCTCAGTAAGCAAGTGAGAGAGCGAACAAGACAGAAGCTCCAGTCTCTTTTTAGTCTTATCTGAGAAATGACCCCCGTGGCTTTTGCCATGTACTGTTTATTTGAAGTAAGTCACTAGGTCAGCTCACACTCAAGGAGAGTGTCACACAGTGGCGTGATTACCAGGAGGTGAGATCACTGGGGGCTGCCTGCCACTGATTTGTTGAAGTTTGTGGTAGTTAACTACCTTCCTCCATAGTTTGGGCTTTTTTGCTTTCTTAAAGAAAGATTTCCCATTCTGAGATTTTTAATATATTTTATAAGTTTAAAAGTCTTTTTCATGTTTAGTGCTTAATACATTTAAAACTGCAGTGTCCAGTACTGTAGACAGTAGCCACATATGTTTAATTAAAACATATTGTTTTAATTAAAATCAATGAAAAATTACATAAATAGAAAGTTCAGTTTCTCAGCCACACTAGTCACATTTCAAGTGCTTAATAGCAACTTGTTGCTGGTAGTTAACTGCATTGGATGGTGCAGATATAGAATATTTTATCATCACAGAGAGTTGTATTGACATTGCTGATCTACAGGAGGGCACACTTGGCAACGTCTGACAACATGTTTGGTTGTCACAAATGGTGTGGAGCCAGGAAGGGTGTAGGCATGGGTATCCAGTGGGTAGAGACCAGGGATGATCCTAAATATGACAACAAATAATTATTCAGTCTCAAATGTCAGTAGTTCTTAAAATGAGAAATGCTCTTCTTGAATGTATTTTTCTGTGAGGTATGAGATGAGAGAATGTTCTTTTCTTCTCTCTGGCTAGATATTCCACCAGGCACCATTTCCTGTGATACTTCATTTCCCTCTGAATTGCAGTGCTGTCCCTGAGCTACCCAAACTCCCAAAGGTGTATAGGTCATTTCCAAGCCCTCAGAAACAAATGGGAGCTAATGTTCTTGTTAAATAAGTAATACGTGAAGTAAGGGGACCATGAATTGGAGATTTATTTTCCTTAAACAGTTATTTTCCCTTGCTTATTAAGATAAGATCTTTTAAAAAAGGGCTTATATTTTACAGATTTTTAGACTCTGGGAGCAAAGACAACAGTCTCATCTGCTGCTCAGTTCATCATGGTTTCAACCTCAAGGCAGGAGTGCTGTTCTACAAAATATTTTATGCAAGTGTTTATTCCTCTGTGTTTTTGAAAGGCTAAGCTGATGACATTTTTAGCCCTGAGTCCTACAGGCCTCCCAGAGCAGTTGGTATCCAGGAAGCACAAGAGACAGTGGAGAAGAGAGGGAAGCAGATGTGGCTCAGGCAATTGGGCTCCCACCTACCAAATTGGAGGTCTCTGGTTTGGATCCTGGTGCCTCCTAAAGAAGAGAGTGAGCTGGTGTGACAGGCAGGCATACTGAGCTGACAGAAAAAGAGATATAAGTAGAAAAAACATAGTGAGAGACAAACAGAGCAGGGAGCAGAGCTTCCTGGTGCCTCCTAAAGAAGACAGTGAGCTGGTGCGACCGGCAGGCATGGCGAGGTGACACAGCAAGATGATGCAACAAGAGACATGGGGAGGGAAAACATAATGAGAAACACAACAAAGTAGGGAGCGGAGGTGGCTCAAGTGATTAGGCACTTTCCTCCCACATTGGAGGTCCCGGGTTTGGCTCCCCGTGCCTCCTAAAAGAAACAAGGAAGTCGAACAGACACAGCAAGTGAAAAAAAACAAGTGGGTGAGGAGAAATAAAATAAATCTTAAAAAAAAAAAAAGACAATGGAGAAGAGAGAGAAAGGAAGAAGAATGGAGAAAAGACCAGGCCGGCAGGGAGCTGCGTGAGGCAGGGCTATAGCTGTGTAGCACCAGTGTGGACACGGGACCTTAAAAGCATAACTTACTTTTCCTTATCTTTCTAAGCAAACCAGATGGTTACTTTCAGGCCTGTCTCAATCTCTGCAGGCTTTTCTGGGCCCAGGATTTGAATAGCCATGTGCAGAAGATGTTTGTAAGGTCTGTGGGTGATGAGATCAACAGAGACCCTGCTGGGGGCCTGGATGTGCTGCTGTGTATTGGGCAAGGCTAGCTCTGCTCTGTTGCCTCAATAGGCCTTAGATTCAACAGGGGTTTATCAAGAGCCCTTCTGAGCAAGACTGGGTGCTGGGGGAAAGAGAGAAGATAATGGTATGTCCCTGTCCATCAAGAACGGTGTCTCAGTCTGAGGCCCAGGCAGGAAGGTTTCTAGTTTCTTCTCCCTTGCTGGCCCATGCAGAACTTCATGAATGCCTGACCTCCCTAAAGGTTAGCTCTGTGCCCCGGCACCCATTACTGAGGGCAGCAGAGTCAGTGTCCGGGAAGTAATGTTGAATGAATCTAAAATGTAACCTGAAATCCAGAGTCTGTGGTTAGGGCCTGCAGTGAACTCGTCTTTCTGAAGCCTGTACCCTTCTTCTGGGGAGGAGGGTCTTCCTGCGCAGAGGTTGGCACCTGGAGATGGACACAAGCAGTGACAGGATTGTTTGCATGTCCCCTTCTGTTTGGGCTCTGCTCACATCCCCCTGGCACTTCTTCCTGTCACAACTGAACATAACAAGTCCTTGTCAGGGCCTGCAGAGCCCTGTGAGATGGCTCCCTCTGCTTGGATATCTCCCCTGAGTTTCATCTTCGCCCACGGCCTCTGGAGTCTTCCCTGCTTCTTCCTAATCCTCGATGCTAAGTTCCTTCAGCCTAGGGCTTTGTGCTATGGAACCTCTTTGCATCAGTTATCTGCATGACTCATTCTTTCACCTCTGTCAGGTTGTCTGCTCTCAGGTGTTCCCTGAGAATCCTGTGTAAAATAGCACCCTCCACTGCACGCTCTTCCCCTCATCTGGATGGCAATCGTTGCTACCTGTCATTATCCTGTATATTTACCCATTTGTTCATCTGTTGTCTGTCTCCCCCCATTAAACCTAAGTGCTTTGCAGGCTGGCAGCAGAGTTTGCCCATCTCTAGCCTTTGAGGCAGCACCTGCTAGTGGTAGGTGGTCATTAAATACATGTGCCTCTCACTTTTTTTTTGGTTCCAACTTTTGGAGGGTGGGAGTTCAAAGATCTTGGGTTTCCATGTTTTCTAGATTTGACTTCTGAATTGCAGTTAGCTTCCAGTAAGATAATGGTTATACAAGCTTTGCTTAGTGATGGTATCGTAGCAAATGAGGTCTATCCGAGGCATGATTATTGCTAATCAAAA
>JAQZBX010049807.1:0-19829 GCA_029593785.1 Cabassous unicinctus
AGCGCCACAGGCAGGCTTAAAACTCACGAATCTCTATGGTTCAGTCCACACCATCGATCTGTCCAGATAGATGTCCCAAGCTTCTTACTCCACACACCCACAGCACAGACACCCGTGCCGCACCTTGTCCACTCTCTGCCGTGATCTGGGAGCTGCTTGCAGTCGCCCTCCTAAGCCGACGCCATCTTTTTCTCCTCCCCCTTGCCATTGTTTTTGAAAGATATTTTCCTTGGTGTAGTATTCGAGGTTGACAATTTCTTTTCTTCACAATACTTTAAAACTGTTGCTCCACTGTGTTTTGGCTTACATAGTTTCTGATGAGAAGTCTGTTTTCATTTTGATCTTTATTCCTCTGTAGACAATGTGACTTGATGATCTGACTGCCTTTAAGGTATTCTCTTTATTACCGGTTTTAAGTAATTTGATCTTGATGTGCTGTGGTATTGGAGTGGGTGAGGGTTCATTTAACTTCTTAGATCTGTGGGTTAATTGTTTTCATCAAATTTGGAAATCTTTTTGGTCATTATTTCTTAACACATTTCTTCTGTGCCCTGCTAACCTCTGTTCTTTTTGGAAACTCCACTTATACGTATATTAGGTAGCTTGAAGTAGGCCCACAGCTAACTGGAACTTTGTGCAGGTTTTAAACATCCTTTATCCCTCTGTATTTAATTTTGGATAGTTTCTACTGTTATGTATTCAAGTTCACTAATCTTATAATCTGTAGTGTGTAATCTGCTGTTAATACAACTCAGTGTACTTTTTAATAGAAAATTTGCTTGGTGTAATTATAGAATTACATGCAGTTGTAAGTAATAATACAGAGAGAACTTTTGTACAATTTTCCCAGTTTTCTCCAATGGTAACACTTTGCAAGATTATCATATAATCTCACAACTAGGGTATTGACATTGATGCAATCCACCCATATTATTCTAGTGTTACTTGGACTCATGTGTGTGTGTTGCATTCTATATGCTTTTAACACTTGTATAGGTTCATGCATCTACCAAGATAGTCAATATACTGAAGGTTCCAATACCTCAATGATCTCTCATGTTGTCCTTTAATAAGTACATCCACCTCACTCTTGTCTCTTGCCTCTACCCCCAGTTACTAATTCCTGACAACCAATAATCTGTCCTCCATTTCTAAAATTTTGTCATTTCAAAATGTTTTATAATTTGAATCATGAGGCATTCTTTTAGGACTGGTTTTCTTCACTCAACATAATTCCTTGAAGATTCATCCAAGTTGTTACTTGCCATCTAGTGTATATTTAATCTTAGACATTGCATTTTTCACCTCTAGAAGTTTGATTTGAGTCTCTTAACTCTATTTACCATTTCTTACTTTGTGTATGCTTTTCACCACCATTTTGAACACATGGTTTATAGTAATAGTAACTGTTTTAATGTCCCTGACTACTAATTTTATCTATATACTTTGTTTCTATTGATTGATTTTATTTTCATAATGAGCCATTCCCCCCCCCCGCCTGCATTTTCTCATGCTTGCTAATTTACAATAGCATCTCAGACATTATCAATTTTATGTTGTTGGGTGCTGGATTTACCTATTTTTGTGTTCCCTTAATGCTTTGAGTTTCATTCTGGGATGCAATTAAATTATTTGGAAACAGTCTGATCCTTTTGAACCTTGTTTTTAAGCGTTATTAGGTGATGCCAAAACAACCTTATTCAATGGGTATTGTGGCCCCACTGCTGAGGTAATATCTTGTGTTAGGTTTTCCATTCTGACCGGTGCTTGTGGTAACTACTCCTGGTTCTTTGTGGACCCTGGGGATTGTTCTCCTTGCTTCTTTCCACTGTTTCTTCCCTTGGCCTTAAATTAGTATAACTTTATAATAAATCTTGATATCAGAAAGATATGTTCTTATTGTTTTCCTTTTGGAGTATCTTTGCTATGTTTGTCACTCTGCTCTAGGAAATAATTTTACAATCAACTTATCAATATTCATTGCCACAAAGGATAAGCAAATATACAGGATCAGAACTTAGAATACAGATTACCAAGGGTAGGGGTGGAATGAGAATGGGGTGTTAATGCTTAATTGATACAGAGTTTCTGTTTGGTGATGGAAACATTTTACTTTCCAATTGTATACTTGAAAGTGGTTAAAATGAGAGATTTTAGGTTTTGCACATGTTACCAGAATAAATATTTTTAAAAATCCATAGAACTGTACAACACAAAGAGTGAACCCTAATGCAAACTAAGGACTATAATTAACAATATAATTATAATAATATCATTTTATTAATTGTGGCAGAGGTATCACACTCATGCAAAATGCTAATAATAGAAAAAGCTGTGTGTGTATGGGGAATATATGGGAACTTTGTATTTAATGCATGGTTTTTCTGTGAACCTACAGCTACTCTAAAAAAAAATTGGGGGCATGGAGTAGAAAAACAATATTGGATAATTATTGACACTGCACCAGCCATGCTTTATCCCATCAATTGAGCAACTCTAAATCTTTCCCACCAAAATAAAGCTCACAGGACATAAGGACATGTGTATGTCAGAGTGGGGAGGGCTTACTGCAATACTATTTACCATGGCAAAAACTTGGAAGCAACCTAAAGGCTGTTTATAGGAACGTGATTTAAAAAATCATGCATAACCATGATAGACTCTAATATGCAGATATTAAAAGGAATGATTGAGATCTATATCTACTGATGTGGAGGAAGGTTCATGGCTGTTAAGTGACACACTATTATTTGAACAAGGCAATGTATATCAGAAGTCAGCAAACTATCTATACAGGGCAAGATATTAAATATTTTCAGCTTTCTGATCCATACAGTCTCTGTTGGAACGATTCAACCCTGCCACTGTAGTACAAAAGCAGCCATTGACAATGTGTAAACAAATAGGTATGGTTGTGTTCCAATAAAATTTTATTTACAAAAACAGGTGGTGTGCTTGTGGACCTTAGTTTGCCAGCCCCTGATGCAGACTGTAACCCCATTTTGGGGAAAAAAGAGATATAGGTAGAAAAGGCATATATATGTTTGGAGAATACTGATTAATTAAAATTTACAGACATTTAACTAAATCTGGTTATTTAAAGGGGGTAGTATTGGTGGAGATGCTTCTTTGTATTAACTTTTTAAATATATCTCTATTGCTAGACTTGGTATAAAGAGGATGCCTTACTCTCACTTTAAAATGCCAATAAAATATTTAATCATAAAAAATGAAGATTATTGTCTTTTCACTTTTTAACAATGTCCTTTGATGTACAAAAGTTTTAAATCTTGATGAAGTCCATGTTACCTAGTTTTCCTTTTGTTGCTCATGTTTTTGGTGACATATCTAAGAAATCACTACCAAACTGAAGGTCATGAAAAATTTCCCCTTGTGTTTTCTTCTAAGAATTTTATGAAAAGGCAAGCTTTGTAGGAACCCTTTGTATCTTTAGGCTGCTTTGATCCATTGTCTGTTTTTTTCCTTTCAGTCTGACGAACTCCCTTTAGCATTGCTTCTAGGGTAGATCTAGTGGTGATGAACTCGCTGTTTTTAGTTATTTGGGAATGTCTTAATCTCTCCCTCATTTTTGAAAGAAAGTCTCACCAGATACAAAATTTTCAGCTGGCAATTGTTTACTTTTAGCACTTAAAATATTTCATCCCATTGTTTTCTTGTGTCCATGGTTTCTATGAAAAATTTGCACTTAATCTTATTGGGACTCACTTACATATAACATGTTGCTTTTCTCTTGCAGCTTTCAGAACTCTCTCCTTGTTTTTGGTATTCAACAGTTTGACTACTGTATGTCTGGGCATGGTTCTCTTTGATTTATCCTGCTTGGGGTTTGTTGGGATTCTTGAATGTGCATATTCATGGCTTTCATTAAATTTGGGAAGTTGTTTTGCCATTGTTTCTTTGACTATTCATTTTGCCCATTTCATTTCCTTCTGGAGCTCCCATAATATACATATTGGTATTCTTGATGGTGTCTCACAGGTCTCTTAGATTCTGTTTGCTTTAACATTTTTTTTCCTTTCTGTTCTTCAGCCTGAATCATTTTCAGTTTTCTTGTCTTTTAGTTCACTTATTGATTCTTTTGTCATCACCAATCTGCTGTCGGAACTCAATAGGGAATTTTTTTACTTCAGATATTGTAGTCTTCAACTCCAGTACTTTTGTTTAGTTTCTTTAAAAAAATCTCTATCTATTGTGATTCTCATATTGTTTATTCATTTTCCTTTTATTCTTGAGTTCTTTCTCTGGTGTTTTCCTTTATCTCCTTGAGCATATTGAGGTTCATTTTTAAAAAAGGTCTTGATCTAGTATATCAAAAGTCTAGAAAAATAACTGGATTTTTTTCTTGTTCCTTTGGATGAGCCATCATTTCCTGTTTGTCTTCTAAGATTTTGTTGCACATGGTACATGTTAACTCTGGGATTTAGTCTGTGCACTGTCTGTTCCTAAAATTTGCTTCCAGCTAGTGATATGTCAGAGATTTCCTTGAGTGTCAGGTGCTGCAAAAACAAAAAAACCAATGCAAAACACATCTTTCACAATCTTTGCAAATTGGCTTTGTGCCAACTGGTGGTTTCTTTCAGAGTTTAGTCCTTCTATCAAGATCAGCCTGAGGTGAATGTGAAGTGCAGGGTCATCTCTATCATTTCTGAGCCTCTACTCCCTATGAAATAAACTCCCCCCCCCCTCTAGGATACTCTATTATATGACTTAAAGCAGGTAATCCTTTGCCCCAGGCCACTTTGACTTGTTTCTTACACTGCATTAGGCCTCCACAAGCTGCTTCTGTCTGCAGGGCAAGTTCTAAGACGGTGAGCTCAAGGCAAGTTTCCTGGTTCAGTCTTTCAGGCTACCCCCCAATAGATTGGCATTGGCATACAGTCACCCCAGTACGTGCACAGGATTTACAACTCTCCCTCTGGATCAGGACCCACAGTGGGAGCACAGGCTGACTCAACACTTCACCAGAGGGGGTAGTGAGGGAAGGACTGACAACAGAGCCACAAGCTTCTCTTACAGTTTTTAAAGCTGTATTTTCCTAAATTGGCCCTTTCCCAGTTACTACAACCCTTGAATTGTTTTCCAGAGTTTTGAGGAAGATAATCTTCCAGTTTTTTCTAGTTGTTCAAAGATTCTGTGGAGGAAGCCACTCTGGAACATCTTATGCCACCATCCTTGTCGACCAGAATCTACCATGAGGGTTTTTATGGGAACTAGATTAAATCTATAAAATTATTTTGAGAGAATTATTTTTTTCATTTTCAAACACATACTATCAGCCTTATTAAAAATTCTGCACAAGTAAAACATCAGCTCCCCATTCTCTACCCTCATACTATCTCCTAGATTTTAACTCCATGAGTTTGCTCATAATTAGTTCATATTAGTGAGATCATATAATATTTTTCCTTTCATGTCTGGCTTATTTCATTCAACAATGTCCTCAAGGTTCATCCATGTTGTCACATGCATCAGGACTTCATTACTTCTTACAGCTGAATAATATTCCACTGTATATATGTACCATATTTTGTTTATCCATCAGTTGATGGACACTTGGACTGTTTCCACCTTTTGGCAATTGTGAATAATGCCTCTATGAACATCAGTGTGCATTTATCTGTTCATGTTCCTGCATTTAATTCTTCTAAGCATATAATTAGAAGTGGGATTGCTGAGAAACTAGAAACTGGGCTTCCTTAATGGCTGCACCATTTTACATCCCCACCAACTGAATGAATCTTCCTATTTCTCTACATCCTCTCCAACACTTGCAGTTTTCTGTTTTTTTTGTTTTTTTTTTTTAAATAATGGCCAGTCTAGTATGTGTGAAATGATACCTCATTGTGGTTTTGATTTGCATTTCCCTAATAGCTAGTGGTGTTGAGCATCTTTTGATGTGCTTTTTAGTCATTTGTATTTCCTCTTTGGAAAAATGTCTATTCAGGAAAGCAGATGTGGCTCAAGCAATTGGGCTCCCGTCTACCATATGGGAAGCCCTGAGTTCGGTTCCCGGGGACTTCTGGTGAGGGCAAGCTGGCCCATGCCCATGGAGAGCTGATGGCCCACACCCACAGAGAGCTGACAGCCCGTGCCTGTGGAAAGCTGACAGCCCGTGGGCCTGGAGAGCTGGCACAGCAAGATGACACAACAAAGGGAGACAAACAGACACAGAAGAAATGTGCAGTGAATGGACACAGAGAGCAGACAGAGAGCACAAGAGGCAAGGAGGTGGGTAATAAAATAAAAATAAATGTTAAAAAAAGTCTATTCAAGCTGTTTGCCAATTTCTATTGGGTCATTTGTCTTTTTATTGCTGAGGTGTAGGATTTCTTTATATATTTTGGATATTAAACCCTTATCATCGATGGTTTCCAAGTATTTCTCCCATTGAGTATGCTGCCTTTTCAGCTCTTGACAAAGTCCTTTGAAGCTTAAAAGCTCAAAAGTTTTGAGGTGGTCCCATTTACTTTTTTTTTTTTTATCGCTCGTGCATTGGGTATGAAGTCTAAGAAACCACCACCTACCACAAGGCCTTAAAGATGCTTCTCTACATTTTCTTCTAGGAGTTTTTTTGGTCCTAGCTCTTATATGGTCTTTGACCCATTTTGAGTTAATTTTTGTACAAGATGTGAGCTATTCTTTTGGTTATGGATATCCAGTTCTCCTAGCACCATCTGTTGAAGAGACTGTTCTGTCCCAGCTGATTGGGCTTGTTAAAAATCAATTGACCGAAGGGAGGTGGGGTGTGGCAGGGACCAGAAGAGCATCCTGCAACATCCTTGAAAGAATAGAAGGAGGAGACTGCCCATCTGCAGAGAAGATTCATGAGTAGAGCCCTCCATGTCATGGAGGCCAGTGCCCATGGTGCATGCCACCTCGGGAGCTATTCCGTGGCTGGAGTTGGAAGCTCCATTTCCCAAAAATGGGGGAGAAAGAGACGGTTGGGCACCAAATTCAACTACTGATTAGTAAATTCATTTGAATAAAGTATAATCCTAAGATCAGCTAAAGTTTGAAACTGTCCAAGTCAGAAAGAGGCCGGTAGCTGCCATTTTACTCTGCCTCTTGCATGAGGGGAAGCAGGGCTGACTGAAAATCACAATGAAGTTAGGCACCAACTTCTTTCCACCCAGATTGGATTGCAGCTCTAGCCTAAGCCCCAACTCCACTTCCAGCAGGGAGGAAGCTGGAGGGTCCTGCACCAGCCACTCCAGGAAACTGCAGGCCACACTGCAGAGGCTGGTGCTTATCTTACTCTGGTGGTGCAAGCTGCCTCAGGAGCTATTCTGTGGCTGGAGTTGGAAGCTCCATTTCCAAAAAACAGGGGAGGAAGAGATGGTTGGCCACCGAAACATCAGCTACTGATTAATAAATTTGGCTGACTAAAGTATAATCCAAAGAACAGCTAAACTTTGAACCTGTCCAAGTCAGAAAGAGGCCAGTAGCCACCATTTTGACTCTTCCCGACATGAGAGGAAGCGGGGCTGATTGAAAATCACAATCCTACCAGGATTGGCTTCTTTACACCCAGATTGGACCTAGCTTAAGCTCCAGCCCCACCTCTGGCAGGGAGGAAGTTGGGAGGATCTGCACCAGCCTCTCCAGGTAACTGCAGTATATGTGGACAGCACAGACTGAATAGACAGATACCTGGGGCTCCATCCCTGCATCCCAATAAGACAGAAGAGGAGCTGTGTTTCCTCGGCCTCTCTGGGCAACTGCAGGTGATTTCAGCCCATACAAATTGGTTTGTTGAGCACTTTCATTTCCATCTCTACCCCTCCAACTCCATAGGATAGGAGGGGGCTGGTGTTTCTTCAGCCGTTCTGGGAAACTGCAGGCAATTTCAGCCCACACAGACTGGATACTCGGGCACTTGTAGCTCCATCTCTGCCCCCAAGTGAGGTAGGAAGGGAACTGTATTTCCTCAGCCTTTCCAGGCAATGGCAGGTACTTTCAGCCTGCACAGCCTGGACTGGTGGGTAACTGTGGATCCACCCCTACCCCCCAATAAGATAGGAGGGGGCTGGTGTTTCCTAAACCTTTCCAGGCAATGTCAGGCACTTTTGTCCTACAAGACTGAATTCTTGGGCACCTGTGGATCCACCCCCCCACTACCCAATAAGATAGGAGGGGGGCTGGCGTTTCCTCAGATCCTCTGGGCAAAGACAGGCACTTTTGGCCTACATGGACTGAACTGTTGGGTGTTGGCGGTTCCATTCCTACACAGTACTCCCTCAGCCTCTCAGGACAACTGCAGGTGCATTCGGCCCACATGAATTAGATTGATGGGCAGTCTAGAGATTCTATCCCCACCCCTGGCAGGCAGGGGGAGCTGGTGCTACATCAGTTTACCTGGGCAACTGTGGTCATTTTGGATCTGCATGTCATAGATTGCTGCACACACCTGTAGCTCCATCCCCACCCCAGACAGGGAAGGAAAGGGCATGAAGCATCATCAGTATCTATGGAAAACTACAGATTGTCTTGGCCAGCATGACTTAGATTATTACACAAGGCTGTGGCTTTGTCCTCACCCCTGGTAAAGAAGAAAGGTGGGAGAAACTTCATTGGTCCCTGGGGCAATGCAGGTAGAATGGGAAAAATTAAGCAGGGTCTCAGAGAACTAAATGATATCAAGAGATGTGGAAACATGTGTCATGGGTGTCCCAGAAGGAGAAGAGAAGGGAAAAGGGGCAGAAGGAATATTTGAAGAAATAAAGGTAGAAATTTTTCCAACCCTATTGAAGGACAAGGATATCCATGTCCAAGAAACGCAGTGTACTTCCATCTGAATAAATCTGAATAGACCAACTCTGAGACACATACTAATCAGAATGTCAAATGCCAAAGACAAAAAAAGGATTCTGAGAGCAGCAAGAGGAAAGTGATTCATCATGTATAAGGGATACCCAGCAAGATTAGTGCCAATTTCTCATCAGTAGCCATGGAGGCAAGAAGGCTGTGATATGCTATATTTAAGATACTGCAGGAGAAAAACTGATAGCCAAGAATCATATGTCTGGTAAGATTGTCTTTCAAAAATGAGGGTGAGTTTTGAATATTCACAGATAAACAGATACTGAGAGAGTTTATAACAAAGAGACCAGCTTTGCAGGAAATACTAAAGGGAGTGCTACAGCTTGAAAAGAAAAGACAAGAGAGAGAGGCTTGGAAGACAGACTAGAAATGAAGATTGTATCAGTTAAAGTAACTAAAAGTGTCAAAAGTGTGATGAAAATAAAACATGACAGATAAAACCCAAAGTTCAAAATGGGTGAGATAAAAACTGCCTTTACAGTAATAACATTGAATGTTAACAGATTAAACTCCCCAATCAAAAGACACAGACTGGTGGAATGGATAAGAAAATGTGAGCCATCTATATACTATCTACAAGAGAATCACCTTAGACCCTAGGATACCAATAGCTTGAAAGTGAAAGGCTGGAAAAATATATTCCATGCATGCTTTAACAACAAAAACAAAAAAGATGGTGTAGCTATATTTATATCAGATGAAATATATTTTAAAAACAAGACTGTTATTAGAGACAAGGAAGGACATTATATATTAATAAAAGGGGCAATTCACCAGGAAGACATATCAATCATAAATGTATATGCACCTAACCAGGATGCCCCAAGATACACGAGGCAAACTCTGGCAAAACTGAAGAGTGAAATAGATATCTCTATAATAATATGTGGAGATTTTATACACAACTCTCAGCATTGGCTAGAACATCTGGGCAGAGGATCAATAAAGAAACAGAGCTTGAATAATATGATAAATGAACCAAACTAATAGACATATACAGAACACTGCACCTCCAAACAGCAGTATATACAGTCCTTTCAAGTGCTCATGGATTTTTCTCTAGGATAGACCATATGTTGATCACAAAGCAGATCTCAATAAATTCAACAAGATTGAAATTATACAAAGCACCTTCTCTGATTATAAGGGAATAAAGTTGGAAATCAACAAAAGGTGGAAAAAGGAAAAACCCACAAATATTTGGAGATTAAGCAACACACTCTTAAATAATCAGTGGGTCAAAGAAGAAATTTCGAGTGAAATAAGTAAATATCTCGAGATGAATGACAAGGAGAACATAACATATCAGAACCTATGGGATGCAGCAAAGGCAGTGCTGTGAGGTAAATTCATAGCCCTCAATTCTTACATTAAAAAAGAAGAAAGAGCTAAAATCAATGACCTAACTACACAGCTGGAGGTACTAGATAAAGAACAGCAAATGAATCCCAAAGCTAATAAAAGGAATGAAATAACCAAGATCAGAGCAGAAATAAATGAATTTGAGAACAAAAAAGCAATAGAGAGAACCAACAAATCCAAAAATTGGTTCTTTGAGAATATTAACAAAATTGACAAACCCCTAAACTGACAAAGAAAAAAAGAGAGAAGATGCAAATAAATGAAATAAAAAATGAAAATGGGAACTTTACTACTGATCCCACAGAAATAAAAGAGATCATAAGAGGATACTGTGAACAACTGTATGTCAAAAAACTAGATAATTTAGATGAAATGGAAAAATTCCTAGGAACATATGGAAAAGCCTGCTGACCCTAGAAGAAATAGAAGACCTCAGCAAACTATTCACAAGTAAATAGATTGAAACAGTCTTCAAACAACTTCCCAAAATGAAAAGCCCAAGACCAGATGATTTTACAGGTGAGTTCTACCAAGCATCCAAAGAAGATTTAATACCAATCTTACTGAAGGTTTTTTCAAGAAATTGAACAAGAAGGAACACTACCAAACTCATTCAATGAAACCAATATCACCCTAATACCAAAGCCAGATAAAGATATTACAAAAAAAAAAGTACAGACCCATTTTCCTAATGAATATGGATGCAAAAAGCCTCAACAAAATACTTGCTAATCGAATCCAACAACACATTAAAAGAATTATTATTCACAATCAAGTGGGTTTTATACCAGGCATGCAAGGGTGGTTCAACACAGCAAAATCAATCAGTGTAATACACCACATTAATAAATCAAAGAAGAAAAATCACATGATTTTATTGATTGATGCAGAAAATGCATTTGACAAAATACAGCATTCTTTCTTGATAAAAATACTACAAAAGATAGAAGTTAAAGGAAACGTTCTTAACATGATAAAGGCCATATATGAAAAACCCACAGCTAACATTGTACTCAATGATGAAAGTCTGTAAGCTTTCTTGTTGAAATCAGGAACAAGACCAGGATGCCCACTGTCAACACTGTTGTTCAACATAGTGCTAAAAGTTCTAGTTAGAACAATCTGGGAAGAAAAAGAAATAAAAGGCATCCAAATTCGAAAGGAAGAAAGAAAACTTTTGCTATTCACAGATCATATGAACCTATACCTAGAAAGTCTTGAAAAATCTATAACAAAGTTGCTACAGCTAATAAATGATTTCAGTATAGTGTCTTGATACAAGATCAATATGCAAAAATCAGTGGTGTTTCTATATACTAGTAATGCATAATCTGAGAAGGAAGTCAGGAAAAAAATTACATTTTTTTTTACAATGAATGTAAAAAAATTCATTATTTACAATAATGACTAAAAGAATCAAATATTTAGGAATAAATTTAACCAAGGATGTAAAGCACTTGTATGCAGAAAACTACAGTGCCTTGTTAAAAGAAATAAAGACCTAAATAATTGGAAGAACATTCCATGCTCATGGATTGGAAGACTAAATATCATTAATATGTCTATTCTATGCAAATTGATATACAGATTTAATGCTATGCCAATAAAAATTCTACCAGCATTTTCTAAACAAACGAAAACACAATTATCAAATTTATTTAGAAGGATAAGGGCCCCCGAATAGCCAGAAACATCTTAAAAAGGGAAAGCGAAGTTGGAGGATGCTCACTTTTGAACTTTAAATCATATTACCTAGCTACAGTGGTAAAAACAGCATGGTACTGGCATAAAGATAGACACATAGACCAATGGAACCAAACTGATGGTTCAGAAACAGACTCTCACATCTATGGTCAAGTGATTTTCGACAAGCCTTTTAAACCCACCCAGCTGGAGCAGAACAGTCTATTCAACAAATGGTGCTGGGAGAACTGGATATCCATAGGCAAAAAAGAAAAAAAAAAGGGAACCCCTATCTCACACCTTATAGAAAAATTAATTCAAAATGGATCAAAGACCTAATTATAAAAGCTAGAACCATAAAGCTCCTAAAAGAAAATGTAAGAAAACATCTTCAAGATCCAGTGGCAGGTGGTGGATTCTTAAACCTTACACTGAAAGTGAGAGCCACAAAATAAAACATGGATAAATGAGACCTCCTCAAACTTAAACGCTTTGGTGATTCAAAGGACTTCATCAAGAAGGTGAAAAGGCAGCCTACTCAATGGGAGAAAATATTGGGAAACCACATATCTGATAAGGGTTTGATTTCCATTCTATATAAAGAAATCATTCAACTCAACAATAAAAGAGCAAGCAATCCAATTTAAAAATGGGCAAAAGATTTAAATAGACATTTCTCTAAAGAGGAAATACAAATGGCCAAAAAGCACGTGAAAAAATGTTCCATATCACTAGCTATTAGGGAAATGCAAATCAAAATGACAATGAGATATCATTTCACACTTCATAGAATGGCCATTATTAAAAAAAAAAAAGAAAGAAAACAAAAAGTGCTGGAGAAGATGTGGAGAAATAGGAACACTCCTTCACTGTTGGTGGGATTGTAAAATGATGCAGCCTCTGTGGAAGACAGTTTAGCAGTTCCTCAGGAATCTAAATAGAGAACTGCCATATGATCCAACAATTCTTCTACTAAGAATATATCCAGAAGAACTGAAAACTGTGACATGAACAGACATCTTCACACCCATGTCCATAGTGGTGTTATTCACAATTGCCAAAAGATGGAAACAATCCAAGTGCTCATCAACCAATGAATGGATAAGCAAAATGTGGTATATATATATGATGGAATACTATGCTGCAGTAAGAAGAAATGAAATTGGGGAACATATGATAACATGGATGAATCTTGAAGACATTATGCTAAGTGAGGTAGGCCCAAAAGGACAAATATAGCATGGTCTCATTAATATGATCTAAATATGAAGAATAAATGCATGGAGTTAGAACCTAGAGTATAGGTTATTAGGAGATAGGAGGAAGGCTGAGAAGGACTACTGATGCTTAATGTATGTAGAAGTTTTAATTAACTTTACTGTAAAAGTGTGGAAATGGATGGAACTGATGGTAACACATTATAGTGTGTAGCAGCTGGTTTATAAAAGGGAATGTGATTGGAAAAGGTAGTCTAGGGATGTAAATGTCAACTGAAAGAAAGCTGGAGAATAATCTAGGGATTGAATAACACAGTGAACCCAGAGGTGATTGAGAATTGTGGTTGATGGTACAGATGCAAGAGTGCCCTTCTGTGAGCTAGAGCAGATATATGTCACTATTTCAGGGTGGTGGAATGTGGAGAAGCATGGGAAAAATATAATTGGTGTGACCTATGAACTGTGGTTAACAGCAATACTGTAATAGTCATCCATCTATGCCAAAGATGAACTGTGTAGATAATGGGACTATGGAAAAGTGTGCCAAATTTATGCTATGGACCATGGTTGGTGGTAATAGTCTGATGATATTATCTCAGAATCAGTAACAAATTTTCCACCACGGTGTGGTGTGTTGGTGAAAGGGCTTTGTATGGGAATTCTACACATGTGCATGATTGTTTTGTAAGTTTACAACTAAAATATATTTAAAAATAAAAAAGGGTGTGTTGGGGGAAAATACATCACATGTAAGATATGGACTATAGCTAATAGTAATATTTTGATGATATTCTTTCATAATTTATAAAATGTTTCACAACAATGCATGGTTGTGGTGGTGGCTTGATGTATGGGACCCTTAAATGATGTTATGCATGTTTGCTTTTTGTAAGTTCACAACTTTTACTATACACTTATTGTTTATGTATGTTCATGTATAAATGATATACTTCAATAAAATTTTTTAAAAATTGTAATACCCTCCCAAAAATCAATTGACCATAGAAGTGGTCTGTTTCTGAACTCTCAGTTCACTTCCACTGGTCATTATGTCTTGTCAATGCCATGCTGTTGTGACCACTCTAGCTTTGTAACATGCTTTAAAGTCAGGAAGTGTGAGTCCTCTGCCTTTGTTCTTTTTCAAGATGATGTTGGCTCTTTGGGGACCCTTCCCTTCTAAATATATTTGATAATTGGCTTTTCCATTTCTGCAAAAAAGGGTATTGGGATTTTTATAGGGATTGCATTGAATCTGTATAACAATTTGGGTAGAATTGACACCTTAATGATATTTAATCTTCCTGTCTATGAACACGGAATGTCCTTCCATTTGTTTAGATCTTCTTTGAATTCTTGAGGGAATTATTTTTGATATTGAATCTATCCATGGGCAAGATCTTTTGCTCCATATATTTAGATCTTCTTTAATGTCTTTCAAAAACACTTTTAAAGGAAGTGGATGTGGCTCAAGAGATTGGGCTCCCATGTACCATATATGAGGTCCAGGGTTTGATTCCCAGGGCCTCCTGGTGAAAAGCAAAGCTGGCCCACGTGGCAAGCTGGCTTGAGCAGAGAGCTGGCCCACATGGAGTGCTGGCCCCCATGGAGTGCTGGCCCATGCAGGAATGCTGGCCTGTGCAGAGAGCTGGCCTGCGCTGAGAGCTGGCCTGCACGGAAGTCTGGTGCAGCAAGATGACGCAACAGAAAGAGACACAGAAGATAGACTATAAGAGATGCAGCAGACCAGGGAGCTGAGGTGGTGCAAGAGATTGAGCAGCCTCTCTCCACTCTAGAAGGTCCCAGGATCAGTTCCTGGTGCCACCTAAAGAGAAGACAAGCAGACACAGAACACACAGTGAGCAGACAGTGAGTGCAAAACAATGGGGGAGAGGGAGAATAAATAAATAAATAAATCTTAAAAAAAAAAACTTTTAAATTTTCTCCATAAAGGGATTGCATACTTTCAGTAGATTTATTTTTAATGATCTCATTTTTCATTACTAATACAAAACTGTATTTTTAGAACTCTAATTCTTAATTGATTTATTTTTCTTCCCACCTTGCTAATAATTTCTTTGTAGATTCTTTGGTTTTCTATAGTCTTCCTGTAAATAATGATTTTCTTGTTCCATTTCCATTTCTTTTATTTTTTAATTAATTAAATTGATTTCATTTTAAAACATTTTTCTATTTTTTAAAAATTTTTGTCTAAGATGTGTGGTTCAATGATGAGAGCATATGGTGATAGTAGGCACTTTTGTGTAATTTCTATTTTTTAAACAGCTTTTTGGAGATATAATTTACATACCATAAAATTCATCCACTATGAATTTTATGATTTTTAGTAAATTTATAGAGTTGTGCCCATTTGCAGTTAATATATAAAAAAAATGCACAGAATTAGTGGTAAAAATAGAAATTCAAATTAAGGAGAGATCATTATATACCCATTAGACAGATGCAAGTTAGAGAACTGTATAATGCTAAGAACTGGTGGGGTCAGTACATTTCTTGGAAAAAAAAAAAACACTAAACAAAATATGAATAGAAGAGAACTTCCTCATTATGATAAAACCCACAGCTAACATTATACTCAATGGTGAAGACTGAAAGCTTTCCTTCTAATTTCAGGAACAAGGTAAATATACCCACTGTCACCACTGCTATTCCACATTGTACTGGAAATTCTAGTCAGAACAATTAGGCAAGAAAAAAGGCACCACATTGGAAAGAAAGAAGTAAAAACTATACTTATTCACAGTATACATGATCCTATATATAGAAAATCCCAAAGAATCTACAAGACAATGACCAGAGCTAATAAATGAATTCAGAAAAATGGCAGGGTACAAGCTCAGCAAACAAAAAGAAAATTGTATTTCTATTGATACACAATATTGTACACTATCAAAGAGCAATGCAAAAAGGAAATGTACTCCTCAAAAGATATATATATATCAAGTCTTTACCTGTGTTCCTTTGAGTGTGAACCCATTTGTAAATAGCACCTTTGAAGAGCTTATCAGTTGATCTTCAAAGATCCTAAATATATTGCCCAAACTTGGATCCAGTCAGTAGAAGCTAGAAATCAACAAAAATGAAATCAACAAGAAAAGACAGATTGCCATGTGACAGAGGTAGAGATATAGGTCAAGGAACCATAAGGATTGCAGCAAGCCAGCACCACAATGTCACAGACTCTGGGAGAAAGCATGGCCTGTTGAGACCTTGATTTCAGACTTCTAGCCTCCAAAACTGAGACAATAAATTCTTGTTCTTTAAGCAACCCAGTGCATAGTGTTTGCCATGGCAGCCTGGCAAACTGAGGCAGATGTAAAAGATTTGTACATGGAAAACTACAAAACATTGCTGGAAGAAATTAAAGGAGACTTAGATGAATGAAAAGATATCCTGTGTTCATGTATTGGAAGACTTAATATTATTAAAATGCCAATACTTCCCAAAGCAATTTATAGATTCAGCACAATTACAATAAAAATTCCTGCAGCCTTCTTTGCAGAAATGGAAAAGACAATCGTGAAATTCATTTAGAATGGTAAGGACCCTCAAATATTCAAAAACATCTTGATAAAGAAGAACAAAGTTGGAGAACTCACACTTCCCAATTTAAAAACTTAATACAAATCTACAGTAATCAAAACAGTATGGTGCCAGCACAAGGACAAACATATAGAACAATGGAATAGAATTGAAGATTCAGAAATAAATCCACACATCTATGGCCAATCAATTTTTGACAAGGTTGCCAACTCCACTCAATGGGGGAATAATAATCTTTTCAATAAGTGGTGCTGAGAAGACTGGATATCTCCTTGCAAAAAATGAAGGTGGATCCTACCTCATCCCATATACAAAAAACAACTTGAAATGGATTAATGACCTAAATATAAGAACTAAAACTCTTAGAAGAAAACAGGGAAATATTTTCAGGACATTGTATTAGGCAACGGACTCTTGGGGTGACACCAAAAACATGAACAATAAAAGGAAAAAATAGATAAGTTGGGCCTTGTCAAAATAAAAACTTTCATGCATCAAAGGACATTATTAAAAAGTGAAAAACAACCTACAGAATGGGAAAAAATATTTAGAAATCATGTATCTGATATGGATTTAATATCCAGAATATGTAAAAATCTCTTACACCTTAGCAACAAAAAGATAGAAAACCCAATGAAAAATGGGCAAAAGATCTGAATAGACATTTCTCCAAAGAAGATACACAAATGGCCAAAGAGCACATGAAAAGATACTCATCATCATTAGCCACTAGGGAAATGCAAATCAAAACCACAATGAGAAACCATTTTTTTCCCCATTAGAATGACTATTGTTAAAAAAACAAACAAACAGAAAATAACAAGTGTTATAGATGATGTGGAGAAATAGGAACACATTGTTCATGCGAATGTAAAATTTTGCAGTCATTTTTGAAAATAGTTTGGCAATTCCTCAAAAAGTTAAACCTAAAATTACCATATGTCCTATGTCCTGGTGGTGTAGTTTTCTGGGCTCAAACAAATACTATGCCATGGATTGACTTTAACAACGGGAATTTATTAGTTCAAGATTTTGAGGCTTATGAGTCCAAATCAAGGCATCATCAAGATGTTGCTTTCTTCCTGAAGACTGGTGTTCTGGGGCTGGCTGCCAGTGATATTTGATCCAGGATTCCTTTGTCACATGGCAATGCACACGACAACCTCTCCTGGGTTCTCCTTTCTCTTCCAGGTTCCATTGATGTTCAGCTTCTGGCTGCTCCCTCTGTGACTTTCTCTCAATCTGTCTGAATTTCATTCTGCTTATAAAGGACTCCAGTAATAGGATTAAGACCCATCCTGATTGAGTTTGGCCACAGCTTAATTGAAGTAACTTCATCAAAAGGTCCTACTTACAACGGGTTCACACCACAGGAATGGATTAAGTTTAAGAACATATTTTTCTGGGGTACATCACTACAAACCACCACATCTGGCAATCCCACTTCTAGGTATATACCTAATATAATTGATAGCAGGGACTTGAACATATATTTGCACACAACATTCATAGCAGCATTATTCACAATAGTCAAAAGGTAGAAACAATCCAAGTATCCCTCAACAGATGAATGGATTGGGGAGCTGGTGTAGCTCAGTGGTTGAGCTCCTATTTCCCATGTATGAGGTCCCAGGTTCAATTCCCAGTACCTCCTAAAAACAAAATAAAACAAAAAACAGATGAATGGATAAACAAAAGGTAGCATATGCATACAATGGAATATTATTCAACTGTTAAAAGGAGTGAAGTTCTGATACATGCAACAACATGGATGAACCTTGAAAAAATTATGTTAAGTGAAATAATCCAGGCACAAAAAGATAGTTATTGTATAATTTCACTTATGTGAAATAACTAGAATATGCAAATCAATAGAGACAGAAAGTATATTACAAGTTATCAAGGGTGGGTGTGGGCAGGGAGTTATTACTTAATGGGTGCAGAGAGTTTCTGTTTGGGGTGGTAGAAAAGTTTTGGTAAAGGATGGTGGTGATCGTAGTACAACATTGTGAATGTAATTAACAATGCTGAATTGTATCTTTGCAAGGTGTTAAAATGGGAAATTTTATGATGTATATATGTTGACATAAAAAAGAATTGATGGGGATAGGTGGATAGAGGAATCTTCACGGACTGTTGGTTGGAATGTAGATTGACATAGCCATTTAAAAAGCAATTTGTCAGGATTTTGTAAAATACTCGCATACTCTCTGACCCAGTTCAAGCACTTCTGAGCATTCATCCCAGGGCAATTCTTGCACAGATCCATAAGAGACTGTGCTTGAGAATGTTTATTGCAAAACTGTTGTGGGGACAGGGAGTTGGAAGCCATCTGGGTGTCCGTAATAACTGAGTGGTAAACCATATGTGGTGTATGCACACCATGGAGTTTTAATACAGCTGGTAGATACAAAAGATTAGAGATACACATAATATGGATGTATCTTAAAATATTAGAGCATAGTGGAAAAAGTAGGAGGCAATGGCACATATAACATGAATACCCTTTATTTAAACAAAAGTGTATGTCCACAAGATGAAAAGGACACATAAAAATTCAAGTAAAAAGATAATATACAATTAATCAAGGTGTATGGTTAGCTCAACCTGCAGAAGTACCAAACAAAACTCCCAAAACTAGCTTGTAGCAAGCCCTCTGGGACATCTGGGTAATTGAGGTTGGGCCTTGAAGGGTGATACACAGAAAGCCTGATGTGATTCTCCCTCAGAAGCTTTCACCACAATTCTCCATGTCCTGGTCATGTGGTCTGGAAACTTTTACCTTCCTCTATTTATCTGTTCATAATATTCTTTTTTTCTGCATGTAGCCTGTTTATGATTCCTTCCTTCTCTGTCATTTAGATAAGCAAATTTCATTTGATTTACCAGAGTGGCATCTGCTACAGTACTTTCTGACTATCCAAGACTATTATCCACAATAGTCAGTATAGTGATTGTACACAATTGAATGCTCTTTCTTGGTTTACTTTTTCATTTTGCTGAAGCATATCCTCTAGTAGCTTCCTCAGAAAGGGTACGTAAACTGAGTTGCCTGTCTGAGCTCAGGAAATTCTCTAGGGGTATATAATTCTAAGAGGGAAGTCAATTTACATCAGAACTTTGAAGACATTGTTTCATTGACTTCTTTTTTTTTTTTTTTTTAAA
>JAQZBX010049808.1:0-19846 GCA_029593785.1 Cabassous unicinctus
AGCAGCAGATGTAGCCATGTTAGCAGAATAAAGAGCACAGTTTTTGTTTTATCCGTGTCTAGTCTCATTCCTTCACTGGATAGCTTGTCGCCACCGTTGATTTGTCCTGCGGGTCGGGACACTAGGTCTTACCTAGAGAGCAATGTAAAAATTGCTTCGAGACCAAGATTTAAAAAGTAGAGTTAGACCAAAGAACAAGGGTAGAAAGAAGATAGTAACCCAAAGAAAGAGAAAAGTAACAGTCACCTATAGACACCAGAGCTCCTTTCACCTGGATTATCATTGAAGTACAGTTACATTTTCAGATGGAGAACGAATCAATTCTATAGACTTGCCCATAAATAATAAAACCTGAAGAAGAGTGTGTCATAGAGTTTTTAAATGTTAATGGAGTTACACTGTTTTAGGACTAGGCTTCAATGTTGTATGCAAGCTTCAAATTTACATAAATTATCCCAGGATTACATCAGCCTAGATATAATTCTTTCTTTCAGATTTCCCTTTTTATTTGAATGGGAGGGGATAAGAGCAATGTGTGATGAGAACAGGATCGTCCCTGTGCAAATCAGATGTTTTCTAACTTACCATTGGATATAAAAAATAACTAAAATCTTAATCTCATTAGCCCCTAAGAGGCCATCGAGTCAGATGCCAGGCTTTACAGTTACACTTTTCTGAAACTATCCCAGGCATCTGAAGAAGATACATATTTGGTTTTATGATTTTGAATATTCCAGAACTTCCTGTTGATAACTCATTTTAGTGTCAAACAAATCTATTACTTCTAGCAAAAGGCATTTAGCATTCAATTGAATCTAATGGCTTAAAAATGACTCAATGCAGCCATATAGCAACTATCCTTACTAATGGAGCAGAAGAGTAGAGCAGAAATTAATTTCAAAATACAGGTAATATGAAGATCTTTTCTATTTGACCTAGAATTACATTGTGCTAGCATCTATCCTTGAGTTTAGTATTTCACATGATGGAGCACTCACCAAGGAAGCAAGCTTGAATTCTTATTCTAACACCAAACTCCTTATGCCTCAACTTCCTTACTTCTATCAAACAGTGTAATTATGTACCCCAATTTAGACATATTCTTAATCTTAATCCACATTCCTGTGTGTGTGAACTCATTGCGAATAGGACCTCTTGTAGATATTTTTAGTTAAGGTATAGCTCATACATTATGATGGCAAGGTAAACACGGGCAAATTGGGTTGCCAAAATTAAGAGCATGAATATATACACGTGATTCCTTTACAGAATATCTCCAGGGTATTTCAAAGTGGGTTTAAAAATATAAATAGATTCGCAGTCCCATACCTACCAAATGTTTGATGCTCATTTGGCCCTATCACAGTACATTTTGGTATAATGAAATAGCTACCAGCAAACAACAAAATCACCTTCCAGTAAAGAATGTAACTGGCAAATGGGTTGTCTGATGTTAAAAATCAGAAAATCAATACAATCCACAGGGTACTTAATATTATTCCATTGATATAATACTGGAAGTCTCAGCAATCAGGAAAGAAATCTGGATTCTAATCAGAATCTAGGAAATGTTGCATATTACAGGATGCTTTTGTGAGAATCTAGAATAACAGTTAATATCTACTAATAAAAATGGAATTTCACATTAGAACATGGGTAGGACACTCAACCTTCACTATACCCACACACCATTTTAGTCAGTCAAAAACCTTTTGTCATTCATGATAGAAACAGAATACTGGAGTGGTCAGGAATTTTAGGTTTCATCTATTTTGGGATATTGAGTAGCACTATTTTCTCATTAGTGGCAGAATGGAGACACGTCCTCAAATCAACTAAAGACTTTTTCTTAGTCTCCCTAATTAAATTTTGGAGGTATAAACATGTGAAAATAGTTTAGTAAAAATGCATAATAGCACTATACTATATATGAAATTAATTTATTAGAATGTTTTTGAATAATTCTCTATGCTAAGGATTACTCAAGGTAATGCTTGGAGATATAAATGTTAATATTTAAACAAAGATTAGAGATAGACCCATTTCTATATAGAACTCGATATATCATAAAACTGGCAAAGAAATAAATGGGAAAGGAAAATGGGTTCCTTATTTAGCAGTATATATAGATGTAAGCTTTAGATGTATTAAAGGCCTTAATAAGAAAAGTAAAATTATAAAGAGTAGAAGCTCATGTACACAAATTATTTTGTGATCTAGGTTTTGAGAAGGACTTCTTTATTATTGAAGTAAAATTCACATAAGATAAAATTAACAAGTTTAAAGTATACAATTCAAATGCTTTGCAACCATCACCTCTCTCTAGTCCCAAAATATTTTTATCACTGCAAAAGGAAATTCTTTACCAATTAAAAAGTTATTCCCCATTTTCCCTCCCCCCCCCCAGGCTCTGTTCAAGGGAGCACTCAGCCCACATGCTAGCTGTGGGTGCAGGGCACCAAGGCCTTAGCTACCTCCTGAGGGTGTGATGAGAGCTGGGAATTGCTGAGAGTGGGGTAGTAAGAGACTTATCCTTGGTGGAGGGGGCCCTGGCTTCAGGGAAGGATTCAGTGTCATTATCACCAAAGGAACTTTCCACCCAATGACTGTTTAAAATTCTTTGTGTTACTAGTGTTGTGGGTCTCTAGTGTTAGATATTTGTTAACATCCTTGAGTGTCTAAATCAGAATGATTTTATGTGTGGAAAAAAAATGCTGAGATCCCTTCAGTCAGATCCAAGTTCCTTCATTTCAGGTTCTGTGGCTAAGAACTTCACCAAATGAAAGCTTTACATTCCAGAACTCTACTATATATGGGAACTCAGTGATGCTGACTGTGATGGAGCCCTGACTCTGCCTGAGTTCTGTGCTGCATTTCATTTCATTGTGGCTGGGAAGAACCGCTACGTGCTGCCTGAATGCCTGCCACCAACTGCAGCCAGAGTAACTCCAAGCAGCTTTTCCTTAGCTCAAGTGGGAGTGTGCATTGATAGATTCTTATTCTGAGTCAATGGCAGCAAACCAACAGCCCTGTGACCTGAATCAGATCCAGGAGACATTTTTTAAAGACATGACTGATTTTCCTGTGGCTATCCAAGATGTGACTATCAATGAGAAACAGGTTTTGAAAAGCATTGTGGATGAAGCCTTAACAGAAGGATGTATCTGAGGATCCAGCAACTACTAAGGATTCCAACAGTCAAAACACAAGACCAAGATTCAGATCAAAATCTAGCACCTCCATGGAAAAAGTCATGAAAAGGGGTGAGGACCCTCCTACCCCACCACCATAGCCACAGAAAACCCATTGAAGAGCCTCCTCTTTGGATCTGAATAAAGTTTTCTTGCTAAGTCAAGATTGTTGCCTATACCACCTGTGCTCCCTCCGAGACCTTGTACCATCACAGGTTTCCCATCACAGTGTAATCAGCAAGCCCAGTGCTCAGCCCAAGCTTTCAGTTCAACTGCCTAACTATGGAGATTTCAGACTACAGGAGCAGTCTCAACAAGCATCCGGGGCCAAGTTACACCCACAGGACACACCATATTCTCAGCCCCCATCAGAGCCCATCAGTAGAAAATTCAGACTTGAAAATCAAGTTCAAGAAAATGAAGAGCTTTCTACCAATGTAGACAGTACTTCCTCAAGGTGTTAGATGCTTATCCTTACCAAAAATCAATCTTTTAACAAATAAAAATAATTTAGAAAATTTAAAAAAAATCTTATTTCCATTGAGAGTATTTCACATAAATGGAATCATACAATATGGGCCTTTTGTGTCTGGATTTTTTCATCTAGCATAATGCTTCTGAGGTTCAACCATGTTGTAGACTGTATCAGAACTTCATTCCTTTTTATACTGTTGTCTGCATATACCAAATTTTATTTATCCATTTATCAGTTGAAGGGCATTTGTATTGACTTCACCTGTGGTGGTTTGACATTGTTTATAAAGTCAAAAAATAGATGTTGGATTATGTTTGTAAACTGGTCTGTACCTGGGCATGATTAAATTATGATTAGGGCTTTGATTGGGCCATGTCAGTAGGACATTGAGTGTCTGCCCCCTTGGTGCACGGGGACTCACAGAGAAAACTACATGGCAGAGAACAGAGAATTTTGATGCAGAGCCTGGGGAAGTAAAGACATGGAGAAGGAGGATGCAAGGGAGTTTTGAGCTGCAGCCCAGGAAAAGAACACAGAGGAGAAGAACACAGAAGAATAGGGATGGCTCCTTAGACATGGCAGAAGCCCCAGAGCCATTCACCTGATAGTCTACAGCTGGCCTTGTCGAGAGAGCACAGCAGCTGAGTCTGGAGAGAAATGGAGCCATAGGAAGAGAGGAACACAAACAGCCTTAACTCCTGGCAGACATTGGCAGTGATCTTGGCCCAACACGTGGCAATAGACTTTGGTGAGGGAAATAGCTTATGCTTTATGGCCTGGTAACTATAAGCATATACTCCAAATAAATACCCTTTATAAAAGAAAAAAAAAAAAAAAGCTGAAATCACTTCACTCTTTGCTGATAGCAATCTCCCTGATTGATGTAGATGTAATCAGCTATCTATACAGTAAATTCACTGGTGACTAAAGTCCATAAATGTCCTTGTATTACAATTAGCCCAGTGCTTGCTTGATCAAACAATTGGGCACAATTACCTGGCCAAGTTGACACATTAGCCTAACCATCAAACCACCTTTTGGTTATTTAAATAGCACTGCTAAGAACACTTGTGTACAAGTGTTTGTTTGAATACCAATTTTTAAATGTTTGGGATACATACTTAGGAGTGGTATTGCTAGGTTATATGGCAATTCTATGTTTAATTCTTTGTGGAACCAATGTTTTCCATAATGGCTGCACCATTCTACATTCCCACCAGCAATATATGAGGAATTCAATTTTTCCACATCCTCACCAACATTTATTTTCCATTTTGTTTTTATTATAGCCAACATAGTGGGTGTGAAGAGGTATCTCACTGTGGTTTTAATTTGCATTTCCCTAATTACTAATGAAGTTGAGCATCTTTTAATGTGCTTGTTGGCCATTATATATCTTCCTTGGAGAAATGTCTATTCAAGTTCTTTGTCCTTTTTTTTTTAAATCAAGTTCTTTGTCTTTTTGTTGAGTTGTAGGAGTTCCTCATATATTCTGGATATTAAACTCTTAGATGATTTCCAAATACTTTCTCTCATTTTATAGGTTGTCTTTTCACTTTCTCAGTAGTGTCATTTGATGCACAAATACTCCCAAGACATTTGCAATATAAGTGATATTGTTTTTTTAAATGAAGAAACCAAGCTGGCAGTAAAAAAATCTTCCTTAGATCACATAAATAGAAAGAACCAGAATCTGAATTTAAAAACAGGGATATCTGAATCCAAAGCCTGTGTGGTCTGATCATTATTCTCCTTTAGTTTTCATACACCCCATATGATTGGACTTTCCTGGAGTTTGATTCTTTCCCAATCTTCATATAATCTTAAATAAACAAACTCTAGCATCAGATGTAATCCTACATATTTTACTATGACTACGTGTATTACTTATGCTGCAATTTGTTTTTTTGCTTTATTACTGGCATTATGCATTCTGAATCATAGTTTCTTATGATAAACCTTGTGACCCAGGTTATTGTGATTTATCATTGAATTTTTTTTTCTGGTGTGTGTGTGTGTGTGTGTGTGTGTGTGTGTGTGTGTAAGATCCCAGGTGCAGGCAGAAAAGAGTAGGTAGTATTGAAGGGTATCAAATGAGAACAGATGAGTTTTACAATATTCCCTTCAGCTGCCCCTCTCCCCCTTCCCTCTCTCCCTCTCCCTCTCCCTCTCCCTCTCTCTCGCTCTCTGAGTATATATAGCACACACATATGTATATATGTATGTATATAAATATAATATTTTAATAGCAAAATAGAAAGACTAATGTTAAATTCTAAGCCAATTTATAGATCCAAAGAAAAATATATCATAGTCTTTCACCTTGTTTTAAAAATAATTTTTGTTGGAATATTCATTTAATTACAGCATTAAAAATTCTAATTGGGCAATACAAGTCATATGGACAGATAACTTATATTTTTAAAAATTTCTTCAAGAGACATAATCATAGCTTAGGCCTAAAATCCTTTTTAAGCCAAAAACTCTCTCATCAAAAATTTATTATATGGGAATTCCCTATATGTTCTGTGTAATTTTTCTGTAAATCTAAAACTTCTCTAAAAATAAAGTTTATTATTACAAAAAATAAATCTAACATGCAAATTAAAGTTTCCTTTCAGTAGATAATAATTGCCATGCAACACTGTATATACTTACATTATTTCATATTACTTGTGATGATTAAGTTTGCATGTCAAATTGGCTAAAATATGGTGTCCAGTTGTTTGGTTCAGCAAGTGCTGGCCTGATTATTACTGTGCTGATTTTTTGTGGATTTAAATCATCAGTAAGTTGAATGTATCTTTGGCTGATTATATGTGCAATCAACAACAGAGATTACCTTCAGTAATGAGAGAATTCTTGCCCAATCAGCTGAAGGCCTTAAAAGGAGAAGTGATGATTTCAGCAGTGAGAAAGAAGAATTTCCATCTTTACTTCATCCAGCCAGCTTCGCCTGGGAAATTCATCAGAAACTTTCATTGGAGTTCCCAGCTTAATTACAATAACTATTTCCCTGATTTTGCCTCAATTCTGTTACCAATATGGCTGACACAATTCTAACCCTAATATGTGGTGTGTGTCATCACTGACCAAATTAATTTTAATAGTCTTATTGGGTGTATATTCCTAGGCACAGAAAATTAAACATAGCATAGTGAACTTACCGCTCTTCCTTGAAAACCTAGTTTAAATGATTTTTCCTTGTTAGAAACTTTTATGACTTCTTCAGGAAAATTCAGTTGTTTCAAATTCTGTGCAGTCATTGCCATTTAAATATCATTTACCATACTGTATTTAATTGATCTGGCAATAGATATTTAGATAGATAGGTACACATATGTCCAATGAAAAACCTATGCCATCAGAATATTTCTTGAAGAATAAGAAATTTAATAGAATATTCGTTTTTCACAGCAGCTGATATCATCTGCTTGCCCCTTCTCACCACATTTCCAAATCAAACGAACTTTCAGTGTTTCAGCTCAAAGCTCACTTTCCTCCTAAACTACTCCTGGGTTATTTGAGTTCATGGCTTCTCTCTTTCCTCTCATTCTTAGAGAAACTATGGCCAGCACCACTCATCTAGACATTATTGCTTACTATAAGTCCAAGCAAAGAAATTTCTTGGGAAGAAAACCTGTAAAGCCAAATCCTGCCATTAAAATGATTCTGATTATCCAAAGTTTCAATATATCACTTAAAACATCACAAAGGGAAACAAAAATTTATTTCATTATCCAAGTCAGACTAATGCGCCTTAATACATATTCCAATTTAGTTTTTTTGTTTTCTTGAATAACTTGTTAGGCAGAATTCTAATGACTCCTAATGATTCTCACCTTTGTATAATCACCTCCCCTTTAAGTATGAGTGGAACCTGTGAACATGATGAAGTACCACTACTGTAATTGTTATGTTCTATGGCACAGTGGCCCATAAAATAGGATGATTATCTTGTTGATAATCTGACTGAATGAGCCCTTTAAAAAGAGTTTTCTCATGCTGGTCGTAGAAGTGGGAGTCAGGGAATCTAAGTGTAAGAAGGACTCCTTGCACAGTTGATGACTTTGAACATAGAGGGGCATGTGGACAGCCTTTAGGATAGAATAGCCACCGTGACAGAAAAAAACACCAACCAGGAAATTCAATAGAAGGTACTGAATTCTGTCAACAATCTGAATGAACTTGGGAGCAAATTCTTTGCCAGAGCCATCAGATAAAAGCCCACCCCGGCTACTGCCTTGATTTTGACCTTGTGAGACTGAACAGAGATCCCAGACTTCTGACCTATAAAACTGTGAGATTATAGATGTTGTTTCAAGCCACAAAGCAGTTTGTTACTACAGCAGCATAAAACGAATACAATTAAGTAATTCCCAAACCTACCTAGAAACATTTACATGCAGATATATAGAGCAACAAATGTTTTCATTTCTTTTGAATAAGTTCCTAGGAATGGGATGGTTGGGTCATAGGATAAGCACATGTGAAAGTGCCAAACAGTTTTACAAAATGGCTGTACCATTTTACATGACTGTCTGCAATATATCTGACTTGTAGTTCCTCCATATTCTCTCCAGCATTTTTTATTGTATTATTATAATTGTTATTTTTGTCATTCTGGCAGATATGTTGAGAAATGTTATTGTGGACTTAATTTGCATTTTCTAATGATTAAGGATGATGAGTAAGTATCTTTTCAAATGCTTATTTGATATTCTTAGCTCTTCTCTGGTAAGTATTTTCTCAAATTTCAGTTACTTTCATAATGGGTTATTTGTCTTCTCACAAATGAGTTGTAAGAGTTGTATCTATATTCTGGATACAAGTTTTTTTAATTAGTTATTTGATTTGAAAATATTTTCTCCCAATATATGGCTTCTATTTTTACTTTCTTAACAGGATCTTTCAAAGAGCAGACATTTATAATTTCGATGAAGTCAAATATATAAATTTTTCTTTTATGAATTCTGCTTTGAGTCCTATATAAAATTTTTACTATCTCAAATAATCAAAATTTTTCTTTTTTCCTAACCAGAGGTTTTATTTTAGATCATTTTGATATAGGATTCATTTCAAGTTGATTTCTGCACATGGTATGGTATAGATTGAAGTTCATATTTTTATATATTGATGTCCAATTTTTCTTGCACCATTTCTTAAAAACACTATCTTTTCTCCATTCAATTACACTGGAAACTCTGTTGGAAATTAATTGATCATATGTGTGTGGGTATATTTCTGGGCTCTATATTCCAAACTCTGTTGGAAATTAATTGATCATATGTGTGTGGGTATATTTCTGGGCTCTATACACACACATACACACACACGTATATACTCTTAGGCCGATATCACACTATTCTATTTCTATAACTATTTTACTTAACCTTGAAAGCAGGTAGTGTGAGTCCTCCAAATTTGCTCTTCCTTTTCAAAATTGTTTTGGCTTTCCTAATCCTTTTGCTTCTCAATATTAATTTTAGAAAAAGACTATCAATTTCTATAAAAAGCCTTCAGGGTTTTTATTGGAATTGTGTTGAATCTATAGATCAATTAGGGGAGAAGTGACAGCTTAATAGTATTTAGGCTTCCAATCTATGAAATTCCACATTTATTTAGGTCTTATTTAATTTCTCTTATCAGTGTATATAACGAACATATTTTATTAGTTTTATCCCTAAGTATTTCATGTGTTTTGGATGATATTCTAAGTAGTATTTATGTTTTAACTTCAATTCCACTTTTTCATTACTAATTTGTAGAAATTCAAGTATTATATTGACTTGTGTCCTGAGAACTAACTAAATACATTTTTTAAATCTAGGGGCTTTTTTTGTAGATCCCTTGGTATTTTCAATATAGACAATATTGTTATCTGTGACTAAAGATGATTTTATTTCTTCCTTTCCAAGCTTTATGACTTTTATTTATTTATTTTTTGGCCTATCCTTACTGCACAGTACAACGTTAAATAGAAAAGATGAGGTCTGCCATCCTTATTTTGTTTCTCATCTAATTAGGAATGCACTCACTCTTTCACTATTAAATATTATGGTAGCTGTATTTTTCCATAGATGCCTCATTAGGTTTAAGAAGTTCTTTTTTATTTATAATTTGCTGTAGATTGTTATTATGAATGGAGATTAGATTTTGTCAAAAGCATTCTCTGTATCTACTGAAAAGCTCATAAGCATTTTTTTCAAACATCTTTTCTACATCTATTGAAAAGATTGTAAGGTTTTTCTTTTTTATTCTGTTGCTATGGTGACTTGATTGATTGATCTTGAATGTTTAACCAAACTTGCATTCTTCGGATGGATTCTAATAGTCAAAGTGTATTATACTTTTCACAGATGGTGATTACAAATTGTGAATATTTTGGTAAGGATTTTTGTGCTTGTGTACATAATGGGTATTGTTTTGCACATTTCCTTTCTTGCAAATCTTTTTTGGGGGAGGTTGGGGAGAGGCGGTAGTTGATATCGCAATGCTGACATTATAAAATGAATTTCAAAATGTTAAATTTTTTTTTTATTTTGTGAAAGCATTTGTTTAGACTTGGCAGCAATTCTTTATTATGTGGGATTCACCAGTGAAGTCACTTGGACCTGACATTTTCCCTGTGGAAAGATTAACTATGAATTCAATTACTTTTATAATATAACACTATTCAAGTTACCTAATTCTTTTTGAGGGAGCTTTGGTAAACTGAATTTCAAGACATTTGTACATTCCATTTTTATGTTATTAGATTGGCATAAAGTTGTTTTTGTTCATTATAATATATTCTTCTCTTACTTTTTAAATTTTCTATATTGAAATACTTTCAATCTTAAGAGGAGAGTTGCAAAAATAATACAAACCCCATACAGAGAACTTCAATATACCCCTGGCCCCCACCAGATACCCAGAACCGCCACATCTGCCATTTGCCATTTGCCCCTCCCTCCCTCTCTCCATTCCTTCCTTCCTTCCTTCCTTCTCTCCCCCCTCCCTCCGTTCCTTCTTCCTCCCTTCCTCCTTCTATCCATTTATCAATCCATTTTTTGGAACAACTGGGTATATGTTGTATATACATCATGCTCCTTTAACACTTAATACTGCCATGTACATTTCCTAAGAACAAGGATATTCACTTATGTAGCCACTTCAAATGCAGTTAAGTTCAAGAAATTTAATATTGACATAAAGCTTATAGTGTATTCCAATTTTTTTCATCTGTCCCAATAATACCCCTTTGACCCTTTCCTCCTCCCTAGTTAGATCCCATCCAGTATAATGTATTGCACTTATCTGTCATTGTTCTTTAGTTGCTCCTTTTTTAAGTCATAGAAACATATAAACAGCATAAACTTTCCCATCTCAACAACTCCCAAGCACACCATTCAATATTAATCACATTCACAATACTGTAGTATCTTCACCAACTTCCATTACTCTAACTTTTTCATCTCCCCAAACAGAAACACTAGATCCATCATGCATTAATCATTCTCCCTGCCCATGGCAACCTCTACTCTAATTTCTGTATCCATGAGTTTACATATCCTCTGATATTTTCTTTGTAAATACCATGGCTTAAATTTAACATCCTAAATCTATAAACAATCTCTTTTGCTTTGATACCAACTTAACTTCAATAGTATACACAAACTATGTTCCTATACACCCCTCCATCCCCCTTTACGTAGTTGTTCTCACAAATTACATGTTTATATATTATGAGTCCAAAACCATTGATATATCATCACATTTTATACATTTGCCTTTTAGAGTCTGCAAGAAATAAAAAGTGGAGTTACAAGCCAAAAATACAATGGTACTGGCATCTATAATTACCCATGTCATTATCTTCACTGAAGATCTTTATTTCTTCCTGTGGCTGTGATCTATCGTCAGTTGTCCTTTGCTTTCAACCTGTAGAACTCTTTTTAGCATCTCTTTTAGGGCCAGTCTAGTGGTGATGAACTCCCTCAATTTTTGTTTATCCGACAATGTCTTAATCTCTCCCTCACTTTTGAAAGCCAGTTATGCTACATATAGAATTCTTGGTTAGCAATTTTTTGCTTTCAGCACTTAAAATATCTCTTCCCACTACCTTCTTATCTCCATGGTCTGGTAACAAAGCACAACTTAAACTTATTGAGGCTCCCTTTTACATGACATATTGCTTCTTGCTTGCAGCTTTCAGAGTACTCTATCTTTGGCATGCAATATAGTTTGATTATAATATGCCATGTTATGAGTGTATATGGGTATATTCTGCTGGGATTTCGCTGAGCCTCTTGGATGTTTGTTCATGTCTTTCACTAAATTTGGGAAGTTTTCAGCCATTATTTCCCTGCCCCTTTCTATCTTTTTTTTTTTCTTCTGTGGGATGCATAAAATATGTATATTGGTATGCTTGAGGTTTAACAGGCCTCAGACTCTGTTTACTTTTCTTCAGTCTTTCTTTTTTCTGCTCCCAGACTGAATGATTTCAATTGTCTTATCTTCAAGTTCACTGATTCTTTATTCTGCCAGTTCCAATATGCTACTGAACCTTTCCAGGGAATTTTAATTTCTGTTACTGTGGTCTTCAGCTCTGTTTGGCTCCTATCATAACTTCTATACTTCTATCAATATTCTCTTTGTGTTGGTCTATCATTTTCCTGATTTCCTTTAATTTTTTTCTTTTAATTTTTAAAATTTTTCTCCTTTAATTTTTTATCCTAGTTTTCCTATAGTTCTTTGAGCATATTTAGGACATTTTTCTTTTTTAAAGTTTTTGTTTGGTATGTCCCAGGTCTGGTCCAACTCACTGATGGTTTCTCATGCTTTAATTTTCTTCTTTGCCTGAATCATTGCTTCCTGTTTTTGTGAATGTTTTAGAAACTTTTGCTGAAACCTGGACATTTTGATATTTTAATGTGTGCAGCTGGAATTTAGATTCTGAGGTATCTGTTATTTAACTCTGTATACAGGTAGTGTTATGACAGAGTTTTCTTTAATGCTAGGAGCTAACCAAAAAGGGGGGGGGCAGAAGAAAACACTGATTGACCCGTACAAGACCTGTACAAGAACTCTCCTTAAGAGCGTATCCATACAATTAGTTTAAAGAATAACTCCAGGCCTAAGCATAGGGGCTGCCCTGATCCTTTCTGCACATGCATCTTTTCTTGGGCATATGCATGTGACCCAAGGAATTACCACGTTTACACATTCACAAATGTCCCTCTTCCCTAGAAAACAGTTTCTTTACAGTGTCAGGCAGTGCCCCCTATGTCCTACAGCCAGCAATCGCTTGCCCCAGAAAGCACAACTTGACTGATCTCCCACAGTCTTCTGGAGGATAGCTCTGTGAACTACACATAGGGCAAGTTCTAGTAGGGTGAGGCCCTCAGGCGACCACCAGATAGAATGGGGAAGACATTCATACTCCCATTATGTCTATAAGGGTTACTCTGCTCATTCTGTAATCAGGACCTGATTCTGTAATTCATGCCAAGTATATGAGTGGTGGGGGAGGGGCCAGTCAGGGCACCACAAGATCCTTCCATTTTTTTTGTGGGTTTTTCCCCTCCCTTTTTCCTTATTAGAAAAGTTTTGGGTTTACAGAACAATCTTGAATAAAATACAGGATTCCTATATATTGCCCTATTGTAAATACCTTGCATTTGTGTGGAACATTTGTTACAATTGATGATAGCACTTTTTAAAATTTAGTAAACTTCATTTCAACTTCAAAAAATAATATAATGGACAAAAGGCAGCTTAACAAATTATAGAAGCATTACTTTAAAAAATTCTGTCCAGGCACATTTATCTTAATCTTAAAAACAAATTCAATTGTTTCTCCATTTTTCAGAAAGATAAGTAAATGAGCACAGATTGCTTAAATCACATGACCAAGGTCTCCTATTAATGAAGAGAAAACAAATTGCTTGATCATATTAATATCTCAAAAAACTAAATCCCATATTCCTTATTTTTTACTTTTAGCATTGATATCATGACTTCGTTGCCTTTCCTACAAACATATTACAATATTACTGTTAATATGTTATGAATAATATTATAATGAATGTATATAACACATTTTATTTATCCATTCATTGATTGATGGACACTTGGGTTGTTTCCATCGTTTGGCAATTGGTGGTGAATAATTCTGCAATGAACATCGGTATGCAAATATCAGTTTGAGTTCTTGCCTTCACTTTTTTTTGGTATATACCTAGTAGTGCCATTGTCAGGTCATATATAGTTCTATATTCAGCTTTCTGAGGAACCACCAAACTGTCTTCCACAATGGCTGTACCATTTTACATTATCCTCAGCAATGTTCCAATTTTTCCACATCTTTTAAATGCTTATTTTCCATTTTTTTCATAGCAGCCATTCTAATTGGTGTGAAATGGTATCTCATTTTGGTTTAATTTGCATTTCCCTGAGGGCTAATTATGTTGAGAATCTTTTCTTGTGCTTTCAGGCCATTTGTATATGTTCTTTGGAAAGATGCTTGTTCAAGTCTTTTGCCCATTTTTGAAATGGGTTGTCTTTTTGTTGTTAAGTTGAAGGATTTCTTTATATACTTAGGATATTAATCCTTTATTGGATATGTGGTTACCAAATATTTTCTCCCATTGTGTAGGTTTTCATTTTAGTTTCATAACAAAGTCCTTTGGGGCACAAAAGTTTTAAATTTTGAGGAGGTCCCATTTATCTACTTTCTCTTTTCTTACTCGTGTTTTGGGTGTAAGTCTAAGAAACTATTGCCTAACACAAGGTCCTGAAGATCCTTCCCTGTGTTTTCTTCTAGGAGTTTGATAGTTCTGGCCCATATAGTCAGGTCTTTGATCCATTTTATTTTGTAGGATATGTGAGAGTTTGAATACAAGAAAAGATTGTATTCTTTGAACTAATCCATTCTTGGGGGGATGGGGAGGACCCTTTGATTGCAATTAGATTCAGTTATCCTATATCTGTCCCTCCTTTGTATACTGGAAGCAGATAACGTGTTTTCTATGGTTAACAGGTCTATAATCTGAGGGTAATTGTTGCCCCAAGACAAACTATTTGCCTATAATGTATTTTTATGAGATTGTGTACTTAGCATTGCTACTGAAAGATTTAAGGCTTTCTGAAATATTGTGACGGAATGAATATATTTTGGATATGGAAAAAACATGTCTTTTTGGAATCCAGATAGTGGAGTATGACAGTATGAAGTTTTGTGAATCCCAGAAAAGATTGTTTTCTTTGAAATAATCCATTCTTTTAGGTATGGGACCCTTTGACTGCATTAGATTCATTGAAGGAAACTTTTCATAACATCACATTTTAATTAGATTACTTTAGGTCCTTTGATTGGACTACATCAATGAGCTGTGACCCAGTTTAGGTCTCTACCCTCTTCTAGAGTCTTATATAAACTGAGACCTGAAAGTAGAAACACACAGAGAAAGAGAGATGCCAGTTTTACCCTGCAGTGTGAGAAAGGACTACAGATCATCCATAGTCACAGAAACACAAAGTCCTGAGAGACTGAGAGAGAGATCGGAGGCTGTAATCAGCGGAGCACAGAGGAACAGAAAAATGCCCTTGGGAGGCTAAGCCCACGGAGCAGCTCAGAGTTGACAGTGAAAGTGGCTTGGAGGAGAAGGGAGAGATCCAGACTGAGAGCTGCCATTTTGCCTTGCCATGTGGCAAGAGTCCAAGATCTGACAGTAGCCGATGTTGGTGAGAAAGCATCTTGGATGATGACTTGATTTGGACATTTTCACAGCCTCAGAAATGTGAGCACTTCCGCTAATAAATTCCTTTTATAAAAGCCAACCGTTTCTGGTATTTTGCTCCCAGTAGCTTGACAAAACTAAAACAAGATGTGAGATAGGAGCTTTTGCTTCTTTTTTGGCAAATAGAGATCCAGTTTTCTCGGCATCATTTGTTGAAAAAACTATTCTTTTCCAATTTAGTGGTCTTTGCTCCCTTGTCAAATATCAGTTGACCGTAAATATAAGGGTTAATTTCTGAGCTCTCAATTCCATTCCATTGATCTATATGTGAGTATTTGTGCCATTCCCATGCTGTTTTGATCACTGTGGCATTTTAGAAACTTTTAAGATCAGGAAGTATAAATCTTCCAATTTCTTCTTTTTCAAGATGGCATTAGCTTTTTGGGCCCCTCAGCCTACCATATAATTTAGAAGACTTGTTCTTCCATTTCTGCAAAGAATATTGTTGTAATTTTGTCTGAGAATGCAAATTCTTTGGGTAGTACTGACACCTTTATTTAGTCTTCCAATCCATAAATGTTTATTTAGGTCTTCTTTGATTTCTTTTATCAATATTTTTTTAGTTTTCTATGTACAAGTCCTTTACATCCTTACTTAGATTTATTCCTAGATATTTGATTATTTTAGTTGCTATTGTGAATGGATTTTTTTCTTGATTTTTTCTTCCAATTGTTCATTGCTTATGTACAGAACACTGCTGATTTTTGGGTGTTGATTTTGTACCCCATCACTTTGCTGAACTCATTTATTAGATCTAGGGGCTTTGCTGTGGCTTTTTCTAGATTTTCTGTATATATGGGCAAATTCTTAGAAACACACCAACTACCTACATTGAATCAAGAAGTAATAATTACTATTTAAGAGATGAATCAGCAATTAAAAACCTCCCAACCAAGAAAAGCCCAGGACCAGAAGGCTTCACAGAGGAATTCTATCAAACACTCCAAAAAGATTTCACTCCAATTCTGCTCAAACTCTTCCAAAGAAACCGAAGAAGAATACTCTCTAACCCATTCTACATGGCCAACATTACTGTCATACCAAAGCTGGTAAAAGATACCATAAGAATAGAAAACTACAGACCAATATTTCTTACAGATATAGATGCAAGATTCCTCAATGAAATACTAGCAAACTGAATCCAACATCACATTA
This sequence comes from Cabassous unicinctus, assembly GCA_029593785.1. Taxonomy (NCBI): domain Eukaryota; kingdom Metazoa; phylum Chordata; class Mammalia; order Cingulata; family Chlamyphoridae; genus Cabassous; species Cabassous unicinctus. Next base: position 16,605 of record JAQZBX010049808.1, read on the forward strand.
AAGAATTATACACCATGATCAAGTGGGATTTATTCCTGCTATTGTGTTAAATTAAATTTGCTCTTTTTATAGTTTTGTTTTTTGGGCGGAGGCTTGGATTACTGCTTTTAGACTTTCTTGTTTCCTATGCAAGCATTTAATACTATAAATTTTCCTCCAAAAATATCTTTGAAAGCATTGCAAAAATCTTGACTTGGTGGTGGTGCTTTTTATTTTCGTATTTATTCAGTTCAAAATGTTTTCTCATTTTTCTCTAACATCTTCTTTGACCTAAGAGTTATTTAATAGTATATTACTTAATTTCTAAATATTTGTGAATTTTTGAGATATCTTCCATTATTGATCTCTAGTTTTATTCCACTTTAGTCAGGCAACATATTTTATTTTAATCCATTGAAAACTTGTTGAAATTTATTTTCTGACTCAGAATATGGTCTACATATACACTTGAAAATCTTGTTTACTCAGCTATTGTTAGCTATTTGGTCCTATAAATATCAATTCATTGAAGTTGGTTAGTAGTGTTGTTCAATTCTCCTATATCCTTACTGATTTTCTGTCTACTTGTTCTATCAATTACTGAGAAAAGAGTATTGTTAATGTATTCACTTCTCCTTTCTATTCCATCAGTATTTTATTTATCTGGAACTTTTGGTAGGTTCTACATCTTTAAGATGGTTATTTATATCTTCCTGATTAACACTTTATCACTATGCAATGTCCCTCTTCATCCCTGCTATAATTTTTGTTTTCAAGTTCATTTGGTTTAACATTACCATAACATCTCTGTCTTTCTGTGATTACTGTTTCATTTTATATCTCATTCCATCTTTTCACTTTTAATCTCCTTATATGCTTTACTTTAAGGTGGTTTCCGGGAAGCGGGTGTGGCTCAATGGACAGAGCTCCCGTTTACCATATGGGAGGCCCCGGGTTCGCTTCCTGGGGCCTCCTTGTGAGGGCAGGCGGGCCAGCCCGCGCAGCGCGGTAGGCTGATGCAGCAAGACCTCACAGCAGGAAGCGGGTGTGGCTCAATCGACAGAGCCCCCGTTTACCATGCGGGAGGCCCCGCGGCGCGGTGGGCTGATGCAGCAGGACCTCACAGCAAGGGGGAGATAAGCAGACATGGAAGAAACACACAGCGAATGGACACAGTAAAACACAAGCAGCGAGGCGGGGATAAATAAATAAATAAATCTTTAAAAAAAAATGGTGGTTTCCTAGCAGACAGTATATAGTTGGGAACTGCTTTTTTTTCCAATCTTACAATTTTTGCCATTTAAATTTTCTGTTTAGACCATTTCACATTTCACTAGTGATACGGATGGATTTAAATCTACTGTTTTACTATTTTTATCCCATCTGTTCATTGTTCTTTTCTTCCTCTTCCTAATTTTTTTTCAAAAATTTGAATATTTTTATGATTGCATTTTATCTGTACTATTAATTTATTGTACTAGTTTCCTAATGCTGCTATAAAAAATAACCACAAACTTAGTGACTTAAAAAACACAAATTTATTTTCTTATTATTCTGGAGGTCAGAAGCCTAAAATCAATGTTTTGACAGGGCTGCACTCCTCTGGAAGCTCCTATTTCCTTGCCTTTGTCAGCTTCTAGAGACTGACTGCATTTGTTGGTTTTTGTCACTCTGACCTCTTGCTTTCATTGTCATTTTTCCTTCTACACACTCTGAGTTTCTGGCTTCCTCTTATAAGGTTACATTGGGCCCTTCTGGGTAACTTAGAATAATCTCCCTATCTTGAGATCTTTTATCTAATCACATCTGAAAATTCACCTTCGATTGTAGAAAGCAGGGGACTGTATAACACAGGGAATCCAGTGGTAGATGATGGACTGTGGTTAACAGAACAAAGATGAGAATGTTCATTCATGAATTATAACAAATATACAACAGCAATACAGTGTGTTAATAATCTTGTGGATTGGGGAAAATACATTAAATGTAAGACATGGGCTATATTTAGTAGTAATATTTTAACAATGCTCTTTCATAGTTTGGAATAAATGTTTCACAAAAGCGCAAGGTGTTGGTGGTGCGGTGATGGATGCAAGCCCTGTAGGATGATATGCATATTTGTTTTGTAAGTTAACAACTTTTACTCTAAATTATTTATACATATGCCTGTATGAATGATGTACTTCAATAAAATTTTATATTAAAAAATAAATTACGAAAAAAGAAATTCATCTTTCTCCTTAAAAGAAACATTCACAGGTAACAGGGATTAGGACGTGGATATCTTCGGAGGAGCCATTATCCAGCCTACAACATTAGTTATTACATGCACATACACACACAAAAGTCAGTCTCATTAATTGCAGTAACTATGCTCTATAAAGGTGCTGCTGACATGGAATTACCAAATACTAAACCAATGCTCGCAGGGGAAATACAGAGGTTCTTGTGAGCTTCTGGTTACAACATTTTATCAACCGATCAATACATAACCTTCTTTTCTGTGTGCTTCTATTTAAAGACATCTTATTTAATATATGTTATTGATTCATTAACATGAATTCATGGCCAACAGCATTATAACTCATGCCAGAATGAAGCTTGTCTAACACATTTATTTTCTCCATAAGGCATACAATAGTGTTGTACTTAGGAACACTAGACAGCACTTTAGCACTATGCTTGGGGGCCAATTAAACAGTGAAATCACAAACAAAAGGCACAAAAATGCAAAAAATATGGCACTAAATATATAGCGAAAAGGACACTTGTTTACCGTATGAGAGCTGAGACAAGAAGGTAGAATGTCACCTTGCTTAATTTCAGCTGGTAACATGCTCATTGGGCAACTGAAATTTTTCACCACTCTGTGCATGTCTACAAATGATAATGAAAACATCACGAGTATTGATTTTGATGTTACAAATAAATTTTAACAAGTAGGAAAATTTGCAAATATGGAATCTGCAAATAATGATAACAATTAAGTACATATGTATGTGTATGTATATATATATATATGAATATACGTATGTTTAAATATATGTATATATTTGTATTAGTTAGCCAAAGGGGTGCTAATGTGAAACACCAAAAATGGGTTGGTCTTTATAAAGGGTATTTATTTGGGGTAGAAGTCCACAGTTACCAGGCCATAAAGCATAAGTTTCTTCCCTCACCAAAGTCCATTGTCACGTGTTGGAGCAAGACAGCTGCCGACATTTGCCCAGGGTTCAGGCTTCTTGTCTTCCTCTCTTCCCGGG